>JAGFPH010006678.1:25000-42651 GCA_018207615.1 Philaenus spumarius
CATACATGTCAAACTCAAAACTTATCGATCTCCAGCCAGTATGAATGGCTAAATGGACAACTTTTTGTTGAAGTGCCTGCAGACATTAAAGGAAATAGCCCCTCTGATAATGTGGAACTTGCAGGCCCATCAGTTAGCATTACATGTGACCCAGATCTGGTTTACATTACAGATGATGGTTCTAACAATTCACAAAATAGTGCATTTGTAAAAAAATCAAGACGTTGTTTATTTAATGATTCAGACTACAACCACCAGCAAGAAATAATTCTAGATTATGACTCAAAACCACTAAAGCAATTGGCTTATAGTAAAAATGTTGACAATATAAAACAAAACATTATTACTAAAGTTTCTGGATGTAATAAGTTTAGAAGATATGATAGACGAAATTTTTGTTTGTTTTGTAACAGCCTAGTACTTAATTTTCGCAGACATGTAATAAATAACCACAAAAATGAAACAATCATTGCTGAATATTTATGACTATTTGAACAATTTCCGCATGAATCTAAAAGTCGAAGGCAGTCAATTTTATCAGAATTGGTTCTCAAAGGAAATAATTTGTATAACCAAAGTTTAATGCAGGGTGAGCCTTCAGAAATTGATCCTAACCAATTACTGCCAGTTCGAAGGCCACCAATCAATAAGAAAGTAAATGTTACTGATTATGTCACTTGCACTCTTTGCCAGGGACTTTTTATCCGTAAACATTTTTATCAACATGCAGCTGAATGCAAAAATAATAATAATGAAGCCAGTTGTGATGAAGCACCTGAAACACATATGGAGGACGAGGTCAATTTAGATGATCAGATTATTGATAGGAGGAAGAATGTTTTTCTGAAGCAATATGCTGTTCAACTTCACCCTGGCACTCTAAATGTTTCTGAAAAAATGAAATCTATCATAATACCTATTATCAGAAAGGATGAAGTAGGAATTAAAGCTATTAGTGATTCTTTGCTCCTTGATGTAACTTCCGATTTTTACAGTAGTCATCAAGCCTACAAAGACAGGACACAAGTGACAAGAAAACTAAGAGATGGGGCCAAATTATTGGAAATGTGTCAATCTTTAGACAAAAATATTAGAGAACTAAGGGATATTTTTCATCCTTCTAAAATTAATACTGTTATTGAAGCTTGTCAATCTCTTTGCAATTTAAAAGATACTTCATCTAAACATGTAATTGTTGGTATGAATGGCAGATTATCATGGATTTTAGAAGAATGTAGTAAGAAGCTCATTGAGGAAATAGTATGTAGTGAATTGTTGACAGATAATCAAAAGAAAGAAACAAGAAGAAATGTTAAACATTTTCAGGAATGTATCAGGAGAAGATGGAAATATTGTATTTCGACAAATATTGAAAATGCAAGACGAAGATATAAAATCATGAAGGAACTATAATGCCTGAAGATGACGACATACACAAATTTGTTGCAATGTTAAGAAATTTGGAAATAAAGTATCAAAAACAAGTCAGAGAAAAATTGAATGTTTTCAACTATGAGATGCTTTGTAAAGTCACAATATGCCATATAATAACTCTCAACAGACGAAGACCATTTGAAGCGGCACAGTCAGAGCTAAAATTTTACCAAAATCGAGAAAAAGACTGTAAATTTTATTCAAAAGAGTTACTGAGAACTTTTGCAGAAGAAGAGAAGATCATACTTGAAGAACTCACTTCTTATGTAGTGCCCGCAAAAGGGAGTGAAAATATTGCCACCATATTACTGACTAAACAAATGGAGACAAGTATTGACTTAATTATTGAGTGCCGACCGCATTTCAATTTAAATAACAACATATATTTGTTTGCAAGACCAGGTCTTACAACACCATTTGATGGATCGAAGGTTATAAATGAGTTAAAAAGCTTTTGCTCTGGTTTGAAAACCCCCAAACATCTAACTGCTACTGGTCTGCGAAAACATGTGGCCACTATGGGCCACATGAAAGGTGTAGAGTTTACTTCAAAATTGAGCCAATTTATGTGCCATACTCAGGCAGTTCATGATAAAAATTATGTGGCTCCTCTACAAATGGTTCACCGGGGAATCATAGGAAGCTATTTAGTAGGCCTAGAAGGAACAAACATTGAAAATGCCAACAGACAACCAAATGAAGAAAACACTTTGTATAAACAATCAAACACGAATGACCTAGAGGAAAAGATACAAGATCCAGATTTCAACCCAGATGATGAACAAGATGTTCCTTCCCTCATAAAACATAAGAAAAGATGGACAGAAATTGAAAAAACAACAGTGATTGAATACTTTATTGATCTGATAAAACAAAAAATAAATCCTGGAATTATAAAATCAAGAACATTTCTGGAAAAATATGGTAATATTGTAGGAGAACGGACACCAGCACAAATTAATACCTTTATTGATAACATAAACAAAGGTAAACTAAAATTGCCAAAACAATATCAGTATTTAAATAATACATAAAAATGACAATCATTGAAAAAATCATTGTTAAATAATCATTGAATTTTAACTTTAAAGGCAAACTAAAGTTGCCAATGCAACATCAGTACTTGAGTAATATACAAGGAAACATAATAATTTAAAAGATCAATTTAAATAATGTATGTTTTACAAAAAGATTATGACAATAATTCTGGTTTTAAAATGAGTTTTTAAAGATGAATTAATTAATTTTTTTAATTTTTTCCAGACATTTGCCATCATTTGTGTTTATAGGAAATACTGTACGTTTCGAGAATATAAATCAACTCTCGTTACCAAGTGTAAAACTTAAAGCTAACACATATGTATATTTTTTAGTGTAGGAGTTAACATGTGTTAAAGTTTTTCACTTGATAAGAGGGGTAATTTTTACACTTGAAACATGTATTATTTCCTGTACAAATGTTTAAACAAAACTTTGTACAAATATGACAATGATATTACTTCAAAATTTACATAATGGGTCTGTTTGGTTATACAACCCCACAATAATCAAAATCCCATTCCTAAAGAACCTGACAAAATAATATTTGGTATTTTAGAATTTAAAAATCTTAGTATATTTTGATATTCAAAACTCAACATTAATGCAACACACATCAGAGCTTATGGATTAGGTTAGAATGTCAACAGATAAGATAATGAATTCTTGAATTATTTCTTAGACAATTATTAATGACTAATTAGAAAGTACTAGTTCTGTTGTGATATACAATTTGTTTGAATAAGTAGGAAATAGTAGAATTATATAACCTAAAATTATTTGTGTTTGTGTTGATCAACCATGTTAAATGATTGATCTAAAGTAAGTTTAATGATATTATAGGCCTATTAGTTGTATCAAACCTCTTATATCCAGATCAATGTGGCGCCAGCCGATCCGGTTACCAAAAAAATCCAGATTTCAGAGAGGCTTTTTTAATATGGGTAAAGTGGTGGACATGATCATACAGTATACCTTTTTATGGTTAACGCTCAAACAAAGAGTACAAACATTTCCAAACAATTACTGTACTGAAGTAAAAAAACTACCGGACGTAATCTAATTTATGTGCATTGAAGTTCAGAAAAAGTACAACTTAGGCCTACTAGTATTAGTATTCAAATTAATACAACTGCCGTAAATTAAAAATATTTAGGATATAAGAGGTCCCGGATTAGAGAGGTTTTATGTACTTCCATTAGTTTAAATTATTATTATTGTTTGTGCTGATCAACCATGTTAAATGATTGAGCTAAGTAAGTTCAGTGCTATTATATTAGTTTTATTACTTTCATTAGTTTAAATTATTATTATTGTTTGTATTGATCACCATGTTAAATGATTGAGCTAAAGTAAGTTCAGTGCTATTATATTAGTTTTATTACTTTCATTAGTTTTAAAGTATTATTATTGTTTGTGCTTGATCAACCATGTTAAATTTTTGAGCTAAAGTAAATAAAGATATTTGTTCAATTTTGTAAATGTTTTTTAACCTTTTGTTACTTAAGCCTATAAAAGTGTTGGTGATGGATGAAAACATGAATAATTTGACTGTTAGTGAGAAACAAAGACTAAACAAATTTCAATCAAATTTAGAGTGTAAATATATTTTGGGTTGTATTTCCAAACTTTGTAAAACGTTTGTATTAAAAACTTGTGGAATAAATGAATGTGAGGATATTTTAGTTCATATCTACAGAAGTAGGTATTATTTTGATAAATGTTTTTTTTTTCTACTTAGATTTTGTTGTATGATAAACAAATGCAATGAAATAATAAAATAATGTAATGTAAAATGTAGATCCTGGTGAAAGGTAGGAATAGCCGGATTAAAAGAATATGATTGTTGTCAAATCAAACCTTTTACAAGAATTAAGTGTTTTATAGACATTATTTGGTTAATGTGATGTAACTACATAGTCCAATACCGGTACCATTTTTCCTACTAAGTTGAGCATTTTCCATTGACTAAAATACATAAGTTAACATGTGTTGTTTCACTCAAAAGTGATATCCTTTTGTGGTTATGAAGACAATAGGCATAAGTGTTACTTATAAAACAAATCCATAAAAAAAATGTTGTGTTAATAAAAATTACTTTTACTGTGAATGTCATCCAACAGAAAATGTAAGACACTACACAGGGTATTATAATAAACAGTAAGACCTACTGCTGTAATAAGTTTTGTAAATTAAACAATATTCAAAGAATAAACATACACAATACTTTAACTGCTTCATGCCACATGTATGATAATACAGTCATGAATAGTCATATTGTAAGTCCATAAAATACTTTTATAAAAAACAACAGAAGTCTCTAGTTCAGTAGATAGGCCTACTATGGAAGGTAGAAATAATAAATGTTTTTCGTCTCATCTCTGCAGCTACTTTATCATTACATTTAGTTTGGTAAGCTGCATGCTTCTTGATATGATCTTTCAGCTCTCGCAATATTTTTTCTTTAGTTCTTCGATTTCCTTAACTTTTGCCTTCATTCTTAAAACAACACATATAGTGCAAGTATCTAGCTTGAGTTTTTGAATTTAAGGTTTAATTTATAGGACTATTTAGAATAAATATAAAACATGCAAGGTTTGCAACTTCTTCGGTGGTCGTGTCATGCATTTGGTTAATTTCAGGTTAAATGTAAAATAACTTTTATTTGAATGTCTACAGGAGACAGGAGTAATGTGATGCATACACTGGAAATGACAGAATTTGTCTTTTCACTTAGTCAAATACTAAACTCTTTCTTGTGGTTATTTGTTTACTCTTTTATCAGTAGCAGTAATTGCAGAAGAATTTTGTAGTTCATTTTTTAAAGTCATTCTTATTAAACATTCACTTTGATCAAATATTGACAAGAAACTAATTTTTCAAATTTCAATGAGTTCAGCATTTACTTCAATGTTATACTTATAAGAATGTTAAATTTGTGTTCTATTTATAAGGGCTACAAACAAAAATTTTAATAAAACCATTACAGTACACCTAAGACTCATATTATGTTAAGTGACGGTACCTTATTTAGACAGAGATTAAACGAAATTTAAACTTGGTGCTTGTAACTTATTCTATAGTTCTAGATTACAAAGTCATCAAATTCATGTTTGTAGAACAGGTTTACTGATATTGAACAGGTTTATTGTGACTATTATTTATATATCATACTTTTCCAATTGGTTTACCAAGATCATAAATTTCAAATGAACTATTAAAATAGTTATATGAAAGAAAAACAATTATTTTCATCATGGTAGGCTATTACAGGCCCACTTTTATAAATTGTATATAACCAATGAATACTTAACACTTAGTATTCATTGATATAACATATCTTATTTTTTAAGTTTTCTGTCCTGCATTAGTAGCAGGTTTTTTTTGCAGTCGTTGGTTTTTTTTTAAAAAAGTTTTTGAAATCATTTTGTTATAAAATTTAAATCAACTATTCAATGGAAAAATAAATTCGAAATTACTGGTAAACCAATAAATGGGAAATAAAATCAGAATGAATACTTATTTCTAACTTAGGAAAACATATCATTAGAAATATTATTTTAGTTAGCTAGGCCTATATTATTGCTTGACAATATTAAGTAATTTAATCATCAGAATAATAGGCCTATCATTTAATTAGTAAAACTCCAGTAGCATAATACTTGATAACACTGAATTCATCAGTGGTAATAGTAAAAGTGCAACATAATCATTTATGCCTGAAAGACCATTGTGAATAAAATCAGCCTAAGAAACGAAAATAACTGCATAATTCTATTTACGTAGTTATTCACAAAAGAGATTAATCATATAATTTATTTCTAAGTGAAAATGCATAAGTTTGCTTATATGTTCATTTATCCTGCTATATTAATAAATATAAACAAACAATTAATTGTCATTGATAAAGACTGCATATATAGACTACACTTATGTCTTACTACCTGCAAATGAAAATATTAAATCATAAGTGAACATTTTGATAAGTAAACATACACACTTATATCCAATCCTGAAAATGTGACTTGTTACTTATGTACATTGGGCTAGTTAGTACAGTACGATTTTTTTAACCGTGCCCTCGGCCAAATTGTACTAACCTGAATGATAACATTAGAAATCGCTCTTGTCTACTCTAGTTTTCTCCATGAAAACTGAGCCGAGCGGCAGCGGCGTGAAACAGCGAAAACCGAGCTTCAATAACACTGTCATTTAGTACACTTAGCAGCGATGTAAAATTATGAAACTTTCACGGATACGCAGATAAGAACCGTACAATTCGTATGGTGTAAAAGAAAATCCATTACAAAACCTATTTCATATTTTAAAAATCAATATTACAACAATGTACTTTAATACTGACATGAAATTTTCACACCGCTGGAACGTTTTTTGTTTGTTGGTCAGAGACAAAGTGTTCGCGAGAAAGTTTTAGATAAAGGTCCAAATTAAATATTTTATTTGAAACATATTTTCGTTTGACTTACGGTTTGCTCGGTACGGATGTCTGGAGTTAGATTCCGGGGAAAACTTCCTGCCTGGGGGGAAGTAGGTCTACTTGGTGTCCATTTAACCACACCACAGTATTATTATCCGAATACTCGAACAAGAGACAAGTAGTCTATGACTCATTCAAGTAGTTTTATTTCAATAATTTTATTCAAATAATTATTCAATCAGTTTTGTTTATTCGAAGTTTGTGGAACTGACTTTACAATCCCTCTCCGCTACACCGCTAGCCCACCAAGCGCTAGCCGAGCCGAGGGCACGGTTAAAAAAATCGTACTGTAACTTCCTATGACTTATGTAGATTTACCCACTTGTAGATCTTAAAAAATATACCGGTAATATATAATGGTCATTAGAGCTCAATTTGACCAAACATTGACTTATGTACTTTTACCCAACGGCCTCAGAATTAAGGTGCTAAGAGCTGCAAAAATGTAGGCCAAAAACTTTATTTCAGGTACTCAACTAAGGGAAGTAGGGAACACACACTAAAAACCATAGGATCTTGGGTGGGCTAAGTTATAATTAAGTTCAAATATATGTAATTTTAATGCTGAACCTCTAACAAACATTATCATAAATGTGTAAATTACGTATGTCTTTTTCATTTTTCGTAAGCTGCCTAAAGGCCCAGGAAACAAAATTTTCCTAAAAAATTTGCATTATTTATTTTTTAAATGTGTAGCAAGTTACTAAAACTTTGAACAGATAGGCTAACAATACTAAACAGTTCACTAGAAATTAGGTACACATATTTAAAATACTGGATTGGAAACTATGATCGCCAAGTCAACCATAGCAAAAAAGCGTTTCAAATAGGCTACAGGTAATTTTGCCCACCAGAAAGTTTTCACCATGTGAGTATATTTTTGTTCAATTAAATAAACATAAGACCACTTACTTAAAGTTGATGTTCTTATTGTCTCCAAAAAATGCCACACATTTATATTTTATCTAGATCAAACATTTCAATAGTATTCAAACAAAATGTTAAAATTTCTTCAGATGTTTCATTTTACTGCGTCGTATTTCATTTAGTCAAGCGAAATAAAAAAACTATATAGAATTTAATAAAATCCATTAAAACTGAATTCTGGGACTTCTGAGCGTCCCGAAACCACCTTTCGGGACACGTATGTTATGACAAAAATTCGGGACAATCCTGGTTTTCCGGTAAGTTTGGTCACTCTAACTTAATCACAAAACAGAAACCATGTAGTAGGCCTACGTTCCCAGAACTTAATCTGTTGCAATAGCCTATTATCCTATTTAATAAAATACATTCAAATATGTCTTTATTTGTAATGTTTTAGTACATCAATTCAAATCCAACATGACAACTTATTTACTGTGCCTAAAATTAACCAGACTAATATATTAGGATATGCAGCTAATGTAATAGCCTACTGTACTGTGTTTATTTATAAGCTGATCCTATTATACGGTTATAGTTGCAAATTGTAAATACACTTTATACATAAACATACTAAAACAATTATATGTTATAAAACACACAGCTGTACACACCTTGCAGTCTGTAATAGTAATGCAAAACTCTGTTCAAATTATAATTTTGTTTGTTAAAAAAATACTCCAGTACAAAATAGTCTATGGTACACTGTAAAGAATTAGTTAAATAATAGACTATTATTAAGAGGTAAAATTTGTTTGTTTGTATGTAGGGGGTAATCTCAATCTTGCCTCTCCTTATCTTTCACAGGAAATCTAAAGAAATGTAAATCCGGATTTCTTACACTACTATTAGGACACTGCAAATAATGACACTTAATTCCGCTGGACATAATCACTTAAAAACAAAATACTAATAATAACTTAATTTAATTGAATTACTTATTCTAAACTATATTAACAGGGAAACACATATTTATCTGGTGTGGTGTCAAACAACGAGTAACTAGGAAACAGTTTAAGAAAGGGTCCGTTGTTGACAGGGGTAGTGAGTGAACGTTGCAAATGTTTGTTTTGCGTGGAGGAAGTGAGAGAGAATATTTTTTTTTGTACAGTCCGGATCAAAAGGATCTGGTACAGTCAAGCTTTGCTGCTAGCGCTCCTGTTTGTGAGTCGCACAACTATTGTCTTCGAGTCGCTGAAAAGCGTAGACTTTTCCCTATACCTCTGTGCTTCTTATAGTATTCTGTATTCATTGTTCTGACTCATCACTCGTCAACGCAAGGATAGACAGACGGTGACGGACGGGCGAGTCCACATAATTACTTCCGAGAATGCGGGGGATGGCCGGGTGCGGAAGTTTGGCCCTGCAGTGCCAAAACGTGAAGTATGTATAAGGTGGTAGGTTAACCATCAGGGCAGTTTTTTTACAAAGTTTAACGGATTGACGTTGTAACCAAATGGACATATTTGGGGACGACTCTTGCAGCAAAACTGGCTGCAAATTCAGTGTGGGAGAAACAGTTCAGTTAAAATTAAATTCCCTTGTCAGTAAATTCCCCTGTTTCAAAGCTCTGAGAGGGGAATACTATGGTGCTCAGGTGTAAGGTGACTATAAGGAAAACACTCAACTATAGGGAGTTTAAGATTTTTTTTATTCAAAGTATTTTTCATTTATTGAACAACACTTCAAATTTTGTGTTTACTTAGAAACAGGCTATAAGGTTTATTTATTTATTTTGAGAAATCGTGTAAATTAAGTTGCTGGGGAATTGAGGTATTTGGCCATCGAACCGCCTGCCAAATATTCCCTCAAGGTAAGCGTATATGATCAATGAAAACGTGTATTAGTGTCGCGAGTGGAAACCCTTTGGTCGAAAATAAGGGATTTATGTTTTTTTGAAAGGAGATACTGAAAGGATCCTCGACAGCTATCATTTATTGCTTAAGGCTCTTCTATACCTTGAAGAAAACTCTCGAGTGTACAGTATGATTTCAATGCAAAAGGCCTGACTCAAGCCGCAAAATCGTTGAAACATGCATTCGTAATACCGTGTTTCGGATTCTATTTATAAATTAATAATCTGGGAAACTATTTTAAGTTATAAAGAAGACTTTATATTTTTTACGTGTTAGCTTAAAATGTGGAAATTATTGCTTAAAACTCCCAAAAAATGCTTTAAAAATAATCGATTTTTACTCATTTAAACTGTTGATTAAAAGGAGTTGCCGACGATTTCTTTCAATTATGAGGTATAAGACAAAAGCACAAAGCCTTTAAGAACAATTTAAGATGTTTCACAACTTTTTAGGTTGAAAAACGGCGTCCGAAACACGGTAATACGAAGTGATATTTTTGCTGTTTTACGCAAGGTATAGAAGACCCTTAAGCGTCAAGCGATTAGAGGTAAAGAATGCTCAGTATCAAGAACAATACAATTCCCTCGACCTTGAACTTGGCAGTGGAAGCTACCTATTAGCCCAGGCAAATTAGACCGAAAAAGGACCGTGCTTCCTGAAAAATAATCTAAATCTGGAAATGGTTTTAATCTACTTTGGGCATCCCAAGTAAGTGTAATATAAGTTGGCGATATTTTTGTAAAACATAAAATTCTGCGTAGAGGGATTTCCTACTTTTTTAAAATTAGTTCATCCCTTCCTTAATACTCTAAGAGAAAACCGTTCTTACGCCTGTTACTCAAAACAAGTTATTCGAATTTAAAGACAAATTCATGTAATTTGTTTCATTAAATTTAATGCAATGTTATTATTTAATTATCTTAAATTTGTTTTTAGTTCATCACCAGCTACAGTTGTGTGTTGATGTTCAAGTTCAAGTGATTAATGATTATATTTTACTTTACCGTACATACGACGACGCGCATGTGTTGTATTAATTTTAATGATATTATTCAGTCATAATCTAAAATCTGTTTTTAGTTTATCTCCGGCTTCAGTTTTGTGTGGATATTCAAGTTCAAGTGATTATATTTTACTTTACCGTCCACAGTGTTATACGACGACGCGCATGTGTTGTAGAATAAGTCATTCGTAGGCAGTTCCTTGTCATGATGGGCATTACTTGTTTCATTTGGTGATGCTGTTAAAGAAGATGAGGATAGAGGTACCTTAAAGGAAAGGGCACTACAAACCTTTATTGATGCCAGTAAGAGGAGAAAGGATGGTAATCATACGAGGTTAAAGAATCAAACATCTGTTATTGTTCAAGATAAGTGTCGAAAAGGTGTCTACACGAGCGAGTCAAACATTTTAAAGGCTGGAAGAAAAGCAAACAATCCAGCCCGACTGACAAGAGCTAATGTTCCTAAAGAAACATTCAATTTCAAGGATTTACAGTATGTCTTTATTGTGCAAAGGATGCCTCTGAATCCTTCAAAGCCCAGCAAGTGAAGATAGAAAAACATAAACGAGATAGTGTGCATGTTTTTTTGATACAATACAAAGTACAAGAGCAGCTGCTAGTGCTTGAGGTGAGGCAGTGGACTAGAGGCTCGCCACTAAAACAGATCTAACAGCAGATGAAGACAAGTACAGACCACTTTTCTATAGGAAGTATGGATCGAGACATCAGGTGGACGTGCCATCGGCTATGGGTTTCAGTAGTTCAAACAGCGAAGTTATAAATTTTGAAATTTCAACTCTGCAGCAGCCTCTGAAGATCATAACCAAAAAACTCCTTTACACAGTTGATGAAGACGAAGAACTTGAAATTGATGTTTCCTTCCACAGACCATATTCTCCAAAACACAGAAGATCATCGAAACAAGGAAAATGTTTTTCAATACTGATATAACGTTTTCCAGATATTTATTAATTTGGATTTAATAGTAAATAAGATATATATTTTTTTATTAATCTGATTTATGATTATTGTAATGAATTGAACTATCATTGTAATTAATGATGATGTAATCAATGGACGTAGAATTAAATGTAAACTGTGTACGTTTTCAAATTTAATATGTGCTTCGTGTGTAGTGATTGAAAAAGAGGTTAGTCGCGAAACAGCTATAAATAGCACATTTTAAAGAACGTAGACCAATATACGTATGACGGTAAGAAAACAAATTTGTAATTATTATATATTTTGTTTTCTAGAGTAGTAATAGGGCCTATGATAAAATTGCCTTTAAATTCGAATAATTGGATGTATGTGGATGATTTGCAGTTCTAAAGTCGTTAAACTCCAAAAGTATCTCTTACAGGAAATTCTGTTCCACGACTACTTTCGGATTTTTCTTTTATCTGTGCGAAGGAATGAGCTAATTTCAAAAACAAAGAAGAAAAAGAGCTTCTTTTACGCAGAATTCGATGTGCTACAACTTTTATTATTTTAAAATTTTCTTTTGGAGTAGCCGTTTTTGAATTACATTCGTTTGAACACGAGCGCAACCCACTTTTAAGCCAAGTTAGTAAAAATGGCTGATGTTTGACGATTGATTGTTGCTAAACTACTGAACCTAATCGAACGTTAAAGGCGAACGTTAGACGCGTAATATTGTCCTCTTTAATTATACGGGGGCTATTTCCTTACGATAAACCTTTTCCAAGTTATAGGCGAAAACTGAAAAGGACAAAAATATCGCGGGTTTTCGCCTCACAAATGTTACGGCATGCGCAGACACTGTCGCAAACTTATATGGTATTACAAACAAGTCTTAAACAAAGTGGATTGAAATCATTTCCAATTTTAGCTTATTTGTCAGGAAGCAAAAGTATAATTTACGTGGGCTAGGCAATTCGTTGTGTTTCTAAGCCAGAAGCCCAGAACATAGAAGATTGATTTGAACTTTAAACTTTGGGTTAAACTTTGAATTATAAATATGTTCCTTGTTTAATAGAAGGGAGAATGAAACTGTTAATCATTTTGTTGCCAAATGTCCAGTATTGACAGGTTTTTAGAAGATTTTTTTTAAATGTGTTAAGTAAAGAAGTTGATTTGTATTTGAACGGGCGAAATGGGCTATGTCTGTATAAACACTTGATCTCATGATAGAAAGTTTGGGGGTTATGGGTTTTAAAATCAATCTATTAGTAACTACGTTTGAGATTGCTCTTAATTTGTAGATTAAACATTATATTCAAGTGCAGTGCTCGGTTTTTTTAAAGCCAGGGTTATTGGCAGGGAAGTATTTGATTTTAGTCTAGAGAAAGAAAATGATGGTTTATTGACCCACTTGAGAATATTTTGGTTTAAAAATGTTTACTTTATTTTTGTCTTGCTTGTAAGTTACTAATAATAATTATTAGGGTATGCTAATTTGTAGTTTATTCCTTATATTAATTCTTATATTATTTACACAAGCAAATGTAATTCTTGTTTCATTTTCATAAAATATTTGAATGTTAGTTGTATTTTCTCTTTAGAACAAAACCATTTTTTAGGGCCTAAATGTTTTCTAACTTTTTTATTTTTTAGAAAACTTGTTTAAATTTCGTAGATATGCGTAAGTGTGTGAATGTTTGTTTAATCCCATGTGTGATTATAATAATAATTATTAATGAAGAGTGTTGGGGCCAAACAGTTGGTCTATGACCAATGCTGATTGAGTGTTTATTCAAATGATAAAAATATTTACCTTAGTTCTTATTATATCTTATATCTTAAATACAGAACTAATTATTATTATTAACCCTAATATCAACAAGAGAGATTTACTAAACATTATTTATTTATGAATACTGTTCCCTGGATTAAATGAAAAAAAACTTATGGCTTCGATTTTGCTAAAATAAAGACAATTCGAATTCTCTATTTTTATAGAATGTTATATTTAAAAATAGGCAATTTAATATGAAGTGATTTATTACATTTTATTTAATGAACTCTCTTTTATTTTTAATCGAAATTAAGTAATTAAATAAACCAATATTATTTAACTGTATCAAAGTGGAAAACTACTGTTAAAATGTAAATGGTTTGAGTAGATCAGTTTTCTGGCTGAAGGACATTGGAATAAATCTCTTAGAAAAAAATGTTCATCTGAAGGCGAAACATTAATTTTGACATATTATATACTGTGCAATATTTAATTTTTTTATATTTAGGCCTATATTTTCGGATTATGTTAAACGGATTGATTTGTTGTGATACAAAGTTTGCATCAGTTAATGTTGTATTCAAATATAACGTTTAATAAACCATCATTAAGGGAATGACCGCTGTCGTAAAGTTTATTTTTATAAATCATTTTAGACTCCAATTTAAAGAATAATCCGGCCAGAGTTATCGGAGCTTGAACAACTGGAAATTAGCGGCTGCAACGTCGCACATACGTATAAGCATATCAAGGTCTCTAGATAGGAAAGGTTACCTCATTCGGAAAATATAAAAAAAAGTGGAGTGGGGGCTGTGACGTAGTTATTAGTATACCTAGACAGTGATCAAAGCTCTGACGTTTACGTTTATACGCGTTACTCATTTTTGTGAATGTTTGACGGCTTGTGTTTTTTGTTTAAACTTAAACGTTTTTTAAATTAGTGTAGGCCTATATAAAGTGTTTTAGAAGTGTAGGTAGAAGAAATATATTATTTAGGCCTACAATGGATAGAAAATCAATAAATAAACCTAAATGTGGTTCCATTTGTGCGGTTGCAACTTGCAAACATTTTAGTATTTAAAAAATATAAATTAAAATTTGTTAGATCGTATTTTTATTTATTATTACAAACTAATCGACCCGCAATGCTTCCCTATTGCTTAATTTAATTTTAAGGGTAGTTATCCCACTGACTTAATAATCAAATTGCAAATAGTTTTGTATTCTCTTAAAAATACCTTAATATAGCAACCCCATTTCAACACTTTTTCGAGACTTCGGCTCGTCCGGACAGAACACACGAATTGAAAGAAAATTAAAGTTAAACATTAGTTTATATTTGTTACATTTAGTTTAAAAAAATAAGTTAAAACGTTACCCCACACAAAAATGTCTTTTCACAAAAACCTAATTCGGACTATTACGAACATTTTAAAACAAAAAATAGCAAAATCGGTCCAGCCGTTCTCAAGTGATGCTTACCAACGAATAGCATTTAATTTGTATTATATAGATTAAAATGTATTATCGTGATTGCATTTTTTTCTTTTTTATTCTGTAAAAAAATATTAAATACAATTTTAATGACTGCTTTTTAGTTATATGATTTAAAATGTATTACAAAGATAGCTTTTTATTTTAAATTTTAGTCGGTAAAAATTTAAATTAAAATTTGTATGATTATACTTTTGTTATTATTGTAAATTGCAAATTAATGACATAAACATAATGTTTTTGAAAAGGTTAAGATATATTCTTACAATTACAAATGTTGAAATGTGTTACTTAAGTATCATTTAAAAAAACTGCAACCCCAAAAATAGTTTAATACATCTATTTTTAAAAAAATGAGGTGATTTGTACGACGAAACATACATCTTTCATGGTAGCGCGGTGTTTTTATACTATAGATGACGTCACTGGACAGGGAACGGGTCGAGGGGTTTGAGTTTGTTTACATGACTATGAGGTAACCTTTCCTATCTAGAGACCTTGTAAGCATATTACTTCTTGCTTCAACTATAATTGCCCTCTCTTTTGCACAGTACGAGCGGCAACGCTGTTGATTGGCATGAACCTTACAGTTAAAATCAACGTTCATTCCTGTTTCAAATTCCTGTAAAACGTAAAGTAGTGAAAATCTTGGCTACATACGTTATATTGAAGAATTATCAAAAAGTATCCTACATACAAAATATATTTTACTCTTGTTTTTTTAAATACAGAGTGTTCAGAAAAATGGGTTCAAGAATTCAGGTCGTGATTCCCCATATCAAAATAAGATGAAAAGTTCCAATAAACATAGGAACATAGGTCTAAAAATGCTCCGTCTTCTGTCCAGCCGCCTATTTGTTTTGTTTACAAAATAATTCATATCTAGAGAAATGTTTGACTGATTGAATTCAAACATGGCATGAAGTTTAACCTAACATTAATGATCTATCTCAAGAATAATAACTAATTATATGCAAATATGCATTTCAAAATGGTGGCCGTTCAAAATTTCAAACCTAAATTATGCAAAAACTGTAATTTTACCAAAAAAATGTAAAGACAATTGTTTTGTATTCCTTTTGATTCCTTATCGGATGGTGTAACTGTCAAAACAAACGAATGAGGATAATAATATATAACTTAAAGATATTAACAGCATTAATATTGTTGCAGCGTCCACACAATATTGTTGTGCTTACTGTGTTGGTATAATATACCGGTTTGAACAAACCAATTATTTCACATACCTTAACTATTATCCTTCATCCGATTGAAAACGATCTGAATTCTTGGAACCCTTTATCTGAACAAATATATATAAAAATCTTAAACTTATGGTATTTTCAATGACAAATGTACATATATTTGTACAAAAAGAATGGAACTGGTTTTGCTGAAAAAATAGCCTGAAATATTTATACGTGTGAAAATATCACATGGAAATCAGACCAGTGGTTCTTAAGTGACCAGTGATTACCAAAATTGACTTAAATAACTTAAATTAACTTTTATTTCTTTTCTTCAACATGTTAGGCCTTTACTTATTTGTTTTGCTAATTTCTTAATAGATATATTTCGTGATTGCATTGAATTATTAAATAATTAAAGGAATATAATTTTATTAAGATCATAGGATGACATGTTTTCAAAAATTAAATAAACACGTTTATGTTTAAAGGAACTAACCACTTTACGTGCCTACATTAATTAAAATGTTAACTGACAAGAATTAATTGTGTATCGTAACTAGAAATCGTAGAGATGAACAAATAATACTTTTGTTTTTATTATTTAAAACTATTTTTGATAGTTACTCCTTGTTTTATATATAATGTTTGAATAAATAAATTATACACGTTAGTTTATTATATAATCATTTTAACAAAACACGAAGAAGTTTAAATTTACTAAGACGAAAACAGTAAAATCAGCCTATAATACTGCATCGTGGTTACAAAAGTTACAGAAGCTAGGCTTTACTAAGATGAAAACAGTCGAAGCAATTAATTATTACGTATCATCATTTCACCAAAAAATTAGAAAAGTATAAGATAAAAATGCTTTTATTTAAGAAAAACCAAACAATTTTTGATAATTATTACCTTTATGTATAACGAGTGCTTTTAAATTAAATAAATAAATTGTACACGTAAGTTTACTATGTAATCGCAATTAAGAAAATATAACATAAGATTGCCTTTACTAAGACGAAAACAGTCAAATAGCACCCTTATATCACTGTATCATAAACACAATAATGTCGCTGATTTATAGAATACGGGCTACCTAACTGGAACAATATATAGATGATAGTCTGCTGGCAATACCGTCGAGACACAGGATGTCGGTGTCCTGTCCTCAAAACGTAAACAGTTAGCGGGAAACCGTTCACGTATATAATACAACCTATTTCTTCCGGCCAACAAGTGTGAGAGTAGTACAGGTCATTAGGTGATTGCTATACCGATAATACTTTACTGATCGTATTATTTTTTAAACTAATCTATATTGTTTGGTTAATAACATATATAGCTTCGTAGCCGTGTAAAGATCATGATAAATCAAAAACATTTAAGAAATAATCGTTATCGTACAAATATATGTGGGGGTGCCCTTGACCGTTTTAATGAAACAAATTACCAGTGACCGATCTACCCGGCGTAGCTAGGTATATATATATATATATATATATATATATATATATAT
>JAGFPH010006678.1:42751-53004 GCA_018207615.1 Philaenus spumarius
TTTTTTGACCGGAAGTAACTATTTTTTGAGATATTTACTACGAGAATAAAATTTTTTAGAGTTTTTCTAGAAGAATAAATTTAGAATGTTATTCTGCACATTTTGTTTTTTTACGCGGCCTTTTAGCTCGCTTGGTTCCCCCAAAATCGACCAAAACGTAAAATACCATAAGTATCCGGTTCGAAGCCAAGTGGTGCAAACTCGCGAGGCCACTAGGAGGAAACAAATTTTACTAATATATTGCGGACACACACACAGCTGTTCAACGCCTTCGTGTGTAGACCTATTTCCCAAATTGTTGGTTGAAACCCTAAAACATAGGCATATAAACTTAATTTTGGAAATTTGCTCAACTCACGTCAGCGGTTCAGCTGCATGGTCGATTATTAAACTTTATATAGCACAATTTTAAAATGTTAAAAACTGTTTTCTCTTTATCTTATATTTCGGTAGTAGTAGTAGAAAATGTAGATAGTTCTGTAGTTTTATATTGTTTGATATTTTTAATTAAAATATTAACGTCTTATTAGATTATGAATAATTTTTAAAAGGTGACTGGTTTTGTAAATAAATGTATTTTTGCAAAATGTTTATTGCTAAAGCCTACATTTGAAGCATTAAAGATGCTAAATATTATACAAATGTACTTATTTAGACACAAATATTACGGCTTAATAGTTATTCTACTGTTTAACAGTACATGAACTTGTATCTTACTATATCTGAATTTAAAAAAACATTTTGTGAACAAAATTAATATTGTAATCTTTCTTTCTACTGTGGAGGAGTTTCTACTCTATGTAGACTATATCTACATTTCAAGCAGATATACTATGCAATTGACTCATGTTTGCACAACTCTTCAGATGTAGTATATTTTTATGTTCAACTGTAATATAATATCATGAACATTACTTTTAAGGTTTCATATTTATGGACCATATTTATGGTTTCATACTTATGGTTTGTATTTTAACAAGTTACATTAGGAAAATTAATGTCCAAATATTCACTTTAAGATCCAATTCCATATTGAATTTAAATCCATAACATACTTTTAGTAAACAGACGATTTATAAATAATAATCAGTATTTACGTGGTCGTAGATTCAAAAAAAAAATTGAAGATCCCAATTTAATTTCATAACGTTTAACTTTAATACTTTAATGAGTAAAGTCAGTTAATGTTAAAGTGTTTCCTTTGCAGCGATTAGCACATGTATTGGAACATTATGAAACAATTTTATAGCTTAATCTATCATATTTAGAGACTTATTAATTTTGTTTGTGAAATGACTTCAAATTCATACAAAGCTTTTTATTAAATAAATGCTTGGGACATTTTTAAGAAATGGTTTATATTGCAAAACATATTTTATGAACAGCACAATTCATTGAAGTATTTTTAAAATATAAATCTTTCCTAAAATAAATGTTCAATACGTTTATCAGTTGTAAATATGATTAAATTGAACCTTGATAAACACGACTTAAGGTAAAACATTAATAAATTAAAAAAATTATTTATATAGAACTAATATTTTGAAAATATTAAGAACTATTTACATGCCAGTCATTGAAAACAATTTCACCATTAATAGTTTTAGCTAAATAAAATAATGAAGTCGGACATATCAGAAAAGTAAATTATAAAAACAAGTGCAATTATTTGTTACGATAATAACTACAAAACAAGATGGTGAATCAAATGATGCAATTAATTGATATTTTTTAAATTTCACTGTTACATTTTAATTTGATCACGTGTATACTAACCTTTTTTTTGTAATTCTTTCAACAGTTTACATTATTTTGAGTTAGTCTGAATTTCATTTATGCCTAATACAACTGGATCTGTAGATTCTCTCTCTTTTAGTGGTTGATCCCACACAGTCACCTAATGGGCTGCACGATATAAATATAACAATGCAAATAATAACTCATAAATTGTGTTTTTGTTATTACTCTATATTAATTTTGAGAGTTTTCTTTATTTTTATTATTTTAGCGTTTACAGTTGTTATTACAGTATTTATTTTAAGTAAATGATGCTTACTTTTAAAGTTTATGTTGTTAACTAGTTTTAAGTTTCCTATTTAGGTGTAGTATTGTTAAACAAAATTAGTGACCCGTATATTTTTTTAATAGTAGTACAGTAAAACCAATCTTAACAGGTCTGGTCGGGACCGAGACCCTGGCCGGTTACCTGTTTGGCCGGATGATCCAAGGTTCCCGTAAAAAATAGATTTTTGTTCAAAAATAACCTACATATTTCATAAATAAACAAGCAAAAAAAACGTTATTCTAACCCATTTTATTGTATGTAAAAACATACATAAACAAACACCAACAAATTAAACATTTTAAACTTTGTAAACTGAATTTATATATGCCGTATCAAAATAAAAGTTATTTTTTTCTATTCTTTAACATTCAAAGATTTTTAATGTCTCTCTAATTTCGTATGTTAATCATGTCTAATGCCGTTGAATCTTTTTGATGCTCAACATATTACGCAATACAGTATGTTACAAATATTATATATTTTGCTCCCACGAAATTCAGTAAGGGTTCCAACAAAGCAATATACGAAGAAAAATAAACAAATGATGACGCTTTGTCAATTGATTCTAAGAAAAAATACAGTTGCTGCAGAAGCAAGAGGGGAATCAAACTCAAGCTCTCCCTCCCCTGTTCTGTCTGCTACAACACTAACACACATTGCACACCTAAAGTTGCGTCACCCAGCTTTATTTTCCAGGAAATGTCCGTCAAACAATCAATGTTTGAGACTTCGGCCAGTTACAGTAATATAATCTGTAAGAGAAAAAACTCTGTTGTTCCATGGGATAGGACGGTTAATCCGAGGACCGGTTGATCCAAAGCCGGTTGAGAGGGGTTCTACTGTAATTAGGTGAGGTAGTTTAGTGCTTATTTAATTTACTTAAATGTTCAAGACACAGGAGCCAATTAGCTTTTTTAAAATCAGGTGATAATAAACTTAACAGGTTTCCATTTTATACAACAAAAAACAAAACAAAAACTACAGGCTAAACCAATTTCTTTCTACCTCATATTTAACTTACAGAGCAATATACAAAAGTAATAGAGAATTGTGTGGTGAATACCCGGAGATTTTGTGAATTTCAATTTATTTTATTTCCTTATAATAACAGTACAAAAAATACATATTTTTAAATATAAGGAAATGTGCCCACATAGGCATTGGCTTCTGCGTGGCACGAGTCGCATCTGAAATATCCACAACAAGGAAGACATATATTTTAGGCCTAGTCTACATTAGAAATTTACAATTTAAATACAATATAGGTTGAGTGGGAAGTGCCAAACGGAGGAATTCAAGTCAATATCGGACCAGAACAACCTGGGTCTACAAAATAATACAGTATCAACACACTGAGTATTTACAATATTAGTGAGCGAGATAGGGTATGACAATAAACAAGAGTAAATAAATTTGCTACCTGTAAGTGGTTACAATGATTCTCAGTACCATCCCTTCCCAAGTCCAGAAGAGAATTGGTAATATTTTTCTTAAATGTCTGCAGTTTAAAGTTGTTAAACATACGTAAGTTATCAGGAAGATTCCTATATAAAACATGAGCTATGTAATGTGAATTTGTGACCGAGTAAGTCTTACTTAATTTTTTATTAAAACTCCAAGCGATTTTGAGCTGCGTGTCAAACGTTGATGATCGGTAATTTCGAAAATATCTCGGGAGTTTTTAAAACTATAAATTGCTATAGTTTTGATATAAAGTTGTCTCAGATTCGTAACCTTAAATTCATCAAAAAGTGTTTCAGTAGAAAAACAACAGCCTTTGCGAAATGCAGCTTTAAGTATAGATTTTTGAATTATGTTAAGAGGTTCAAGAATTGATTTAAAGGCCCCCCCAGGCTATTATGCCCCACATAAATAATGATTGACAATATGCATAGTAAAATAGTTTCAGCTCTTGAGTATTTAGGTTTTCACTAAGATGCTTAAATACATAAATGAATTTGCGTGTTTTTTGCTTTACATATTTGACATGTTCTGACCATTTCATCTGTTTATCAAACATCACTCCAAGATTTGTAACAATCAGTGCAATATGTTCGAATAAACACACCTTGTTAAGATAATCACTACAAGAATGCTGTTTTAAAGAATTTAGCTTCAGATCAGTGCAAGCTCTCAACGAAATCGGCAGAAATTTAGTTTTAGAAACATTAAGAGTTAACACGTTTTGGTCAAACCACTTTTTCACCAAAGGCAAACCCCTCAATGCCTTTCCCTGTAATTCATCCCCAAGGTATCTAGAGCTACAAGGTATGCTCGATCTCCAGATTTTACGGACAACGAGATGAGGCTGATGACGTCACGATGTGACCCCCATCGACATTGTTTAATTCGAGCGCACGTAACGTTTAACCTAAAAATGCTGTAAAAATTAGATAACATATTACAAAATAGTTTATTCTTATACCAAATTTTACATAAGATCATGAAGACTCTAACAGGGTAAGTATGAATGTTCTAAACAAATTTTAACTATGTATTTTATATTAATAAACTTTCTTATGTTATGATTGTGTAGTCGAAAATATACAACGAGGTGAACTTTTTTATTTTTCGGTCGGGAAAAATATAGGTAAAAGTTCAAATTTTAATTATATTTGGTCGTTGTTCAACTGGGGTCATTAGTTACTTTTTGGCAGCGAGTTTATTATGATGATGTTTTAAATCAGCGCTAGCACTTCAGAACCCGCCGAGCGGCTCTGTTGCTAGTGGCGAAAGCTGAATTATATTGTTAGTATCTGGAGAAACAAAACCTTAGGCTAAACAATATTCATTGTAACAATATACGATATAACACCTTAATGTTAATTGTAAACTATTGGTAAAACTAAAGTGGTAATAAATCAAAGTTATAGTACACTGGAAGAAGGACAAAATAATTTCACGGGTTAGTAATATGTATACCTAACTTAAAATGTTGTACTGTATTTATTGAATTAAGTATATATTTATTTAAGCTAAATTATTTGAATTTTTCATTAACTCAGACGTTCACTTGACTAACATTACTTTGTATTAATTACATTACAGCAAAGAGCCTCCAAAATGTAACTTTTAATTCATTTATGCCATTGTTGTAGCATTTTTAGACTTTGGTTGCAAAAATAATACAGTAACCATTATACTTAGATGTAGTTGAATAAACAAATCATAGAAAAGAATTATAAGCTCAAGAAGTTTTGTATGAAATACATTTTATTGGATAAATCATTGACAATTATTTAATATAACCTTTTACATTTTTTTCTTAGCTTTTAATGTTTTTTTCTAATATTGAAATATTTACAGTACAGATAAGGCCTGTATATATTTTCAGGTTGGGTGGCGAAGAAATTTTTGAAGAAATATGATTTTCTAGGAGAATACACTCACAAGACATGTGACGACCTTAACTCTTCATGGATTAGGCATTTGTCTCAGGGTGGCCTTGTTGAGCCATCGAAACAGTGGCTTAACATCTCTAAAGTATGCGAGAGTGAATTTTTGTTGTTTCACAAAGACGTTATTAAAAAGTTATCCTTGAAGTTGTTTGAAAAAATTCCTAATTTTCCTAATGAAGTAATTGAGTTATACGTAAAAATCAGAACATTTATTAGGATGAAATACCTAAACACTCAACTTGTGCAATCTAAGATAAAGAAGAAGCGAATTAATGTTGATCAACCTCAAGATAGAAAACGTTTAAAGAAAATAGCTAAAGTGACAACTTAGATTTTAATTCTACCCTGCATAAGTTATTATCTGAAACCTGTTGGGCTATAATGTAAGTTGATTCAATGACTAATTAAATTGTTAGATTGATATTGTTAGCAATTTATATTAGCAACAGAGCTGCCCGGCGGCTTGGCGGGTTCTAAAGCGCTAGCGCTGATTTGAAACATCATCATAATAAACTCGCAGCCAAAAAATAACTAATGGCCCAAGATGAACAACAACCAAATATTATTAAAATTTGAACTTTTACCTACATTTTTCCCGACCAAAAAATAAAAAAGTTCACCGCTTTGCATATTTTCAACTACACAGCCATAACATTAGAAAGTTTATTAATATAAAATACATAGTTAAAATGTTTTTAGAACATTCATGCTTACACTGTTAGAGCCTTCATGATCTAACGTAAAATTTAGTATAAGGATAAACTATTTTGTAATATGTTATATAATTTTTACAGCAGTTTTAGTTTAAACGTTATGTGCGCTCGAATTAAACAATGTCGACGGGGTCACAGCTTCAACTAGAGTGAAATTCGGTAGGTATAGGGATCGAGCATACCTTGTAGCTCTATACGTCTTGCTTCATCCCAGCTTCCCCTTAAATAAAATAGTCGTGTCATGAGCAAAAAGAAAGCATTTGCCCTCAATATTTAATTTGTTCAAATTATTTACATAAATCAAGAACAAAAGCGGCCCCAAAGTACTTCCCTGAACCATCCCATAGTCAACAGAACAACTACCACTATTTACCCCACATATAGAAACAATCTGCCTCCTATTGGACAGGTAGCTTTCAAACCACGAGTAAGACTTTCTTCTACAACCGATTAAATTCAATTTGCGAAGAAGTTTCGCCCTGTCAACGGAGTAAACGCTTTAGCAATATCCAAAAAAACCACAATGCTACGCTTATTACCGCTAATAACATCATTGATGTTTCTGGTCAAATCAAACAGAGCATCAGATATCCCTCTGTCTCATCTAAAGCCGTACTGACGTAGCTGGTCTTTAACGATTTTTTCAATAATTTTTGAAAACACGCTTAAAAGAGATATAGTTTAATAATTATTTTTTTCTGATTTATCGTTACATTTAAAAAGAGGGAAAACCATAGCGGTTTTATATATATCAGGAAATATTCCTGACTCAATACTTAAGTTTGTTATGCGAAGTAAAGGCTTCACAAACAGATCAATGTTGTCTTTAAGAAGGGACGCTGAGATGCCATCGCAGCCAGGTGCAGAGCCACCCCGCAAACCTTTTGTATTTCGTATTCAGTAACAGTACGCAAGTTGAAATCAGATAAGGTCTCATAGTCTTCGTCCCTTATTATAGGTTCACCACCGGAGTCGATATGTAATGCTAAATTATATCCGACGCTGGAGAAGTACGAATTAAATTCATTAGTAACTTGTTTATATGTGTCTGTGTTTATGTCTGATTGGGAACCTTGCAAATATTGTTTTATTTAAAAACATTTCTTACTGCCACCGGACCGCTCAAATCGTTTATAATTTCCCAAAAACTTTTCGGATTATTTTTACAATGAATTAATTGGTCTCTATAATAATTTCGTTTAACTGTTTTTGTAATAGTGTTTAAATAAATACCTTACTTCCTTGTACTGCTCACAGTCCTGTTTTGATCACTTTCTATACGGTGACGTATGTTTCGCCTATTTTTTTAGGCGTTTTCAAACCGTTTATGCCAATGAGTTTGTTATCGTTTTCTGTTTTCCTGTTGAACAATTTCGTAAATTTACCCGAAATAATTTTGTTATTAATTGTTTCTACATGTTCAATTAAAAACAAAATTATTTCGGATAAATTTACCAGATTGTTGAACAGGAAAACAGAAAACCATAACAAAATAAAAAGTAAACTTTTGCATGTTTATACATTTTACCCTCGAATTGTAAATAATTCAGACATACAATTCAATAGACAAGAAATGGATTTGCTTAACAAGGGCTTAAAATACAACATCAGGCCTAAATAAATAAACCAGAAACAAGCCTTATTCAGCATCGAGGCAGCAATTCAAAGATTGCCACTACGCAAACAAAACCTAACCGGATGTTTGATTAGTGACCAGTCAGAGATACGAGGGACTGGGAATACAAAAGTAAAAAAACCTAACCAACACAGCGAATATCGTGTAGCCAATAACATAGCTGATAAGGTGTCGTCGCACAATTCAGTCATTACCAAAGCGGATAAAGGCAACACTGTAGTAATAATGAATAAACTGGGCAACACGGAAAAAAACAAACAATTTTTGAGGGACAATAACATAACCATACTTAAGTCAGACCCCACAACTAGATTTAATAAAATAATTAAAACCGCTATCAATTCTTGCAAACATATTCTTGACAACAACCAAAAAAGATCCACAAAGATGATAAATCCGTTCGCCCCAAAGTTAAGATCATTACCAAAACTACATAAAGATGGACAACCAATCAGACCATTGGTAAACTTTACTAACGCACCCACCTATAAACTTTCTAAGACTTTAGACCAGATAATAAGAAATAACATAAAATTCCACCAAAACCACTCTTTAATAAATAGTTTAGATCTCGTCCAAAAACTGCAAAATGAGAAAATAGAATCAAACAATACCCTTGTCTCATTCGATATAGTAAATCTTTATACCAACGTTCCGATAACGGAAAGCGTAACCATCTTAAAAAATAATAGTAAAAAATATAACACACTGACTAATGATAAGTTGGAAGATCTCATTACCCTCATAACAACATGTTTACAACAAAACTATTTTGAATTTGACAAAAAATATTACATCCAAACAAAAGGACTGGTTATGGGATCTCCACTATCAAGCATTTTATCAGAGATATTTCTCAATCATATTGAACAGAAATACATAATGAATCCGTCAAACACGTTTTATAAAAACATATGTCTATACCACAGATACGTCGACGACACGATTTGTCTTTTCAATGGAACAGTGAGACAAATAAATATGTTTAAAAAATTATTTAAATAAAATACACCCTTCCCTCGAATTCACTTGTGAAATGGAAGTCAACAATAGTTTAAACTTTCTTGATTTAACCATTACCAAAGTTGGAATCAAATTTGTCTTCAAAGTATATAGGAAATCCACCCAAATAAACCACACAATACACGCCACCTCTAATCATCCCCACAACCAGAAAATGTCAGCCTACAATAGTTTCATACATAGAGCAATCAATATATCAATGAACAAAGCATATTTCGATCAAGAAATTAACATAATAAAACAGATAGCAATTTCAAATGGTTACGAACACACAATAATAGATCAACTTATAGCAAAAAAGAAAACCAAATAATAAAAGAAAAACCAAAATATATAAGTATTGACTACCATGGGTTACTTGACAACATTGCAGACAGAATATTTCGTAAACAAGGTTATAAACTGGCTTTTAAAACAAAAAACAACTTGGATAAAGCAATCAAACCAAAGCATATAGAGGATTGCCCTTACAACCCTAGTGGAATATACAACATCATTTGTGACAATTGCGAAAAACATTACATAGGTTAAACAGGAAGATCATTCAAAACTCGTTTCAAAGAGCATATCCCCAACCATAATCTTAACACAAATCAATCAAAATTTGCTGACCATTTAATAGACACCGGTCATACTTACACCAATATCCAAAATAATTTGCAAATTTTAAATAAATGCTCCAACCATGAACGTAATTGAAGAGTTCCACATTTATAAAGCAACTATTTTAGACCCAAACTATTTGTTAAACGAGAAGATACATTTCCAATCCAACGCTTTGTTTGACAGTATTATCAGAGCCCAACCCCTTCAATCTCAAAAATAAACAAAACTACAGAGAAAAAATCAGTACTGAGACAAGGACGGGCCGGGGTGCACGTGTGCGAGTTGCTATTTTAAAATAAACTAAATCGGCATATTCATTAAGTGTTTGTGTTTTTGTGTTAATGTTTGTGGAGTGTTTGTGTATAATTTATAGTTTTTTGATGCGCATTAAACAAATGCAAATCATTTTTTAAATTTGTTTATAAACAGTTTAAAAATGCCTGAAAAAATAGGCTAAACGTACTACACCCTATAGAAAGTGATAGAAGCAGGACTGAGAGCAGTACAAGGAAGTAAGTTATTTATGAAAATATATCCAATCCAGTAAGGCAAAAAACAAAAATAAATCATGAATAGTCTTTAATTGGTTTCTATCAGTTTTAAAATAAGCTATAAGGACCGTATTAAAAGGTTGTTTCCTTACTAGTTTAGCGAGTTATCTCTTTTTCTAATAGATCGAATAAGGCCACTTAGTCTGGTTGCACATTAACCTAGTCCGTGGGTTTTTTTTGAAGGGAAGGTGCGACTATGTGGAATCTCTTTATAATATGCTACACAACGGTGTGGTACCGGGTGTTTACTTTCAATTTGCG
>JAGFPH010006679.1:7853-20220 GCA_018207615.1 Philaenus spumarius
GGACACTATTGGTCCGATTTTCATGAAATTTGGTATGTAGGTACTAAACCCTAATATCTCCAGGCGTTTTTTTCATTTTTTGGAATTTTTAATTTTTAAGTGTAATTTACCCCTAAAAACCCATAAAAAACGACAAAAATGCAAATTTCTCAAAAACGGCTCTAACGATTTTGATCAAATTTTCAGTATTTATAGTGCTTAAGATGCCAAACAAAATGACACCACCCGCTTTTATCAAAACTTCGGCGTTTTATAATTATGGGGAAATGTTTAAAAATAAATAAGTTTGTGTTGTCAATCTAGCATCGCGGCGGCGGCCGCACGGGGTAGCACCACGGTAGCGAGCACGGCCAGTAATTCAAAGGTCGCGCGATCGAATCCCGCCTGGGACAATATTTTTTTTATACGATTGACGTAGGTAGAATATTATTTTTTTGTTTTGTTCTAAAAAGTAGTACAAATAAAATGATTAAAAACAATATTATTTTGACTACAGTAAGTTGGGAGAAAGTTTGTGTCAGTTAACTGATACCGTTTATTTTTAAAGAGTGGTGGTCCTATTCTAAAAAAAGACTCTAAAGAATAATATACAGGGTGCCCCGTACTCTCTGGACCCCTTCTGTGGATATGTTCCTGGTGTCCAGACAAACATATTTCATAGTATAAACATGGGCCTACGGTGCTTATTTTTTCGTCTGTCTGTATGTGTTTTTACAAAATACTTAATATTTTTGGAAGCAGAAAAGATATTGAGCTCAAACTTTGTATAGGCCTACCTATTTATTGCGTAACCTTTTATCACTGTCCGAAAAATTAGAACATTTTAAAGTATTTTAAAAAATGGCGGCCGTTTATAAATTTGTTGACTTTTTTAATGGCAAACACAAACACAGTAATCTGAAACACGGGTGAAATCTTTCGCCAGCTCTCTCTAACGAAGCATTTCCAGACGAATGAATATATTATGAACATTCTTATTATTTTTTGCTAGTGGAATCAGCTCAGAAAGTGCTCGAATCATTGTGCAAATAACTTATTAGTTTAGCTCATAATAACTTCAAAATATTTTGTTTCTAGAGTAACTCTGGGTATTGTTGACAACTACCAAGAAATACATTTTCCCTTTTTTTTTGTCAATATCTCTGTTATCCTTTGTGCTACAGACAAAATAAAAAAAAAGCATTTTGTTTGCCATTAAAAAAGTAAACTTTTTTGTCTCTTGTAATTTTTTGTAAAGTTAGCGGTTTTTAAGATATTTGACATTAAAAATTATAAACAGCCGCCATTTTGAAAATATTAAAAATAATGTTCTAATTTTTCGTACAGTGATAAAAGATTAGGCAACAAAAGTGATACAAAGTTTGAGCTCAATATCTTTCCTATTTCCAAAAATATTAAGTATTTTCTAAAAAAAACACATTCAGACAGACAGACGAAAAAATAATCACCGTAGACCCATGTTTATATTGTGAAATATGTTTGTCTGGATCCCAGGCACATATCTACAAAAGGGGTCCGGAGAGTTCGGGGACACCCTGTATAATTAAATTGCATGTAAAATGAAAACCAAGACGACTAAAGAGGTAAAACATTGATAAACGATTACGCAAACAACATCGATATCTCGATAAAATTAGTCTTTTAAAAAAACTACATCGAAATGTTTTACCTGCGTAATTTCAATTTTCTTTGCACCAAATATAACAAAATACATACAGTAAACGAATTTAGTTCAATGAGAGATTGGTTTCCTAGCAACGTATTGCAACAACAGTTCATATTGAAACTAGTGAAAAGATGGAACTCGTCCGGACGGAAAACACGAATTGAAACTACGACTTTTTAACTCTCAAAATTAGTTTTCCCGTACCCAAAAACATATGAAACGTCACTCCGCACTGTATTTTCAAAATTTTGATCCAAAAACGTGACCCCGAAGCGCTGCGACTTTTTAACTCGTTTTTCATCGAAAATCGGGTTTTTCGTACCCAAAAACGTATTAAACGATACCGCACACTGTATTTTCGTAATTCGGACCCGATATTTTCAAGATTTTGACCCAATAACGCTACCCCGACGCGCTGCGACTCACGCTTTAATATCTGTTAAATATTTTTAAAGTTATTCAATTTTTACATAAGGCTCTTCAATTTTTACATGAGGAGCTTATGGAGCTTATGAGAAAGTGGGTCCCGATGACGTCACGAGTTACTGCGCATCCACTCGTGAACCCTACCGTAAATATTCTATATACCGTGATAAATGCTAAGTAAAGTTGCTATGGTAATGAATGTAAACAAACATGTGTTACTAAGCATTTAATTAGAACAGCTGGTCTTGAGTCCAAACAAAAGAGGCTGTTTAGTTTTTTCCAAATTTTAAACTTTATCGGGAATCTTGTCAAATTTATCTTTATATAAAAGCCTAGTTCGGACTATTAGGAACAATTTAAAAGAAAAAGAGTGCTCTGTCATAGCTCAACGGCTATGGTACTTGCCTCATAAGCAAGACGTCCCGGGTTCAAATCCCGCGGGGGACCATAAAATATTAAAAACCCAAAAAAACATGCTCGTTAGCCGAAAGGCCCAAAGTGGCATGGAAAGCAAAAAAAAAAAAAAAAAAAAAATTAAAACAAAAAGTAGCCAAATTGATCCAGCCGTTCTCAAGTGATGCGCTTACAAAGGAACAGCAATTCACTTTTACTAGTATTTCTGTGAACAGTAGACCTCGCTCGTTAAAATAACAAATGTGGTTTTGAGCTTAGGTTAAAAATAGTGCGCCAGTAAGGAAGTAAGCACAAGGTTTAGCCAGTGGAACATTATTTTACAATTCCCGCGATTCCGGGATTTCTAGTTCTCGTTTTAAATAACTAAAACTTAACAAAGTATTTACAGTTCCATAACTTCCACATCATATTCCAATATTAGAAATAATGAAAACAAACGATGTTAAAACGTCGCGATAGTGATCTAAACTTTATTCTCAACCCATGTACCAACACTTCCCACGGTGTCCAACGGTCATTTTTTGTATGTCCTTTATCGCCGAGAGGTTTCATTTGTTTCATCTCATTTTGTAATTCAAGTAAAGCTAAGTCAAATACTTTTATGAAATTTACAAGTATTCAGTTTAATTCTTTGATTTATTCTCTACACTTTCTTATCCCATACACTTTCTTATTATTATATGTCATTTTTTGCAAAGGATATATTCCTAAATTACTATTCAAAACAGAGATGAAATAAAACAACAAATACCCCGCGTTTCTCAGCGTTTATCACTGAGGATGGCGGCTTTGTCGTTGAAACGCGTTTGATTTATTAAACGTATTTGTTGTGATATTTTGTGTTATTGTTTTATTTCATCTATATTGTTCTCACAAGTCCAGCTCATTATTAGCGAATTTCCATAGGAAAAATGAGCTATTGCAGTGGCCCTTATGGTGATACCCATGGTCGGGAGTAGCAAATGAGCACCGATCATGGTCCCCAGAACACGTTTTGTAGTGTAAAAAAAATTCATATATATATATGTTACAACGAACAACCTTAGTTTTGAATAATTGTGAATTCTTCGTTGGAGAATAAGTTATTTCCACCTACTGGAAGTCTTATAGGCAATCTCACTTTGTTTGGCCTAGGTGAAATAACTATGTGTCGAATATTCAGTTCACTGACTATTCTGACAAAAAACTTTACTTTATACTTCCAGTAATTTATTTTTAATTTTAGCTCAGTAAGAACACAAGTTAATAATTTTACTTTTCGTAAACCTCTGAAGAGTAAGTACACTGGAACTAACCCTGTAAATTGCTTATTTGTGCTTGCAATTATTTTATGAAATTTCACTTTATCAATTCTTAATCTAAAATTCATAAACTATTGGGATATTTGAATTTTAGGTGTTTTTGTAAATAATAACCTTTTATAAAACAAAATAAAATTTTAATAATTTCTTTCTTCTAATTTTAAACATAAAACAAAATTCTTGTATTTAATATTTTCCAAATAAAACCAAATAATAACTTTCTTCTCAAATAAAATAATAACTTTTTAAAACTATAAGGCAGAACTAATCTCTTAATTTATTATAATTTATTTTAATATTTTATTACTCAATTTAATGTAATTTATACTTTAATGAAAATTTGAATTTATGATTTAATGAATTTACTTCTTTAATTAATTACAAATATTTCTTAATCTATCATCCTAAGTAACCCAGTATTTAAAATAAATTTACTTGAATTTACTTCAGGCAATTTAATAGGGACTAACGTATTTTACGCTTCTACCGACCTTTTCACACTTGTCCAGGCGTCGCGACGTTGTGGTAAAATCCGCGAACGCCGTCTAGTGATGACAAGCTACAGATGTTCTGCATGCTGATAGAGTTGTCTTGTGGGTGAAGGTGGAGTCCTGTAGGGTTGTCTGGATGTATGATGGATGTCTTCTTAAAGATGGATGTGGTGATGCCGTGTCTGCAATCCCGGTTCGTCTATTCCCTCGTAGCTACAGTTGCATGTCCTAGTGGCCGCCTGGTGGTGTCCTGGAGTCCTGTCTGGAAGCTATACGAATCACTCCATGTATCAGCTGTCCTGTAGGCTATGTTTTTCTTCCAGAAAATCCCAAGTTAGGCCAACTTGTATAGACTAAGTTGCCACTGAAGTTCTTGTAGAGTTAATGCGGTGTCTATTGCTGCATTCCAGATGATAACCGCAATGCCGTTTCTTCTTACTTGTTATACCAATTTAAAGTTTAACGAAGAAAATACTCAGCTTCTAGCACGCTAAAGTATTTTATAAAAAACAAGTATCTGCTCGCGATGCGTTACATTACATCGAAAAAGTAATAAGGCCTATGCGCGATGCGTTATGTTACATCGAAAAAATAATAATCCTCTCGAGTTTCCCCGAGCAATCGTTTATATAAGGTTTTTCGGCACTATTTCATTGCCAACCTAAGCTTTCTCCCACTGTATTTCCATAATGCTTTAAAATCCATTTTTTCGCCAATTTCAAACTACTAGTCTACGTAACTTTTCATCCTGAATTTTATTATAATTTTTTCATAATTTTGTAACATGATTTAGCCTTTGTTTTAATTAAGTTTCTATTGTTTCTTTGAGTACGCCCCTTTTCGTAAACTGGTCACCCTGTTCTCCTTCCATCAGTCTCGTCTTTGGACCTCCCCTCTACTGTCTTGCGTTCTTATCTGGCTTCCCTCAGTTTTGTGCTATGGAAATCCTTTTTCCATGTAACTCTTCCAGGGTTTATCCGATTTTCCTGAAACTGACCTCATTTTCCTCAGCTCGTTGTTACCTTTCCACACGAACTCGAGTGACGTTCGTACGACTCCTGGTTCGCGTACACGACCCGCGCGCGTTTTTCCGCGTCGATTTTTCCCGGAAAAGTCTTAATTTTACACTTCTTTCGGTTTTTCTTTTTCCACTTTTCTTGTCCATTGGTTTTCATTCACTAGCCGGATTTTCATCTCCTTTCTGCTTCTGGTTGTCTTGCTGTGAGGTTAGGGACTTCAACGATTTTTCACAAACTAGGGTTTTACTTTACTCCCGAAACATATTTCAAATACTGGATTATTTTTACATAATTACTTCATTTGCATACTATTTACTATTTTGAATTGTTAAAAGTTTGAGTTTAAATTTTCCATTAGCTGTGAAGGTGCAAATTCTATCACCTTTTTCCTTTTATAAATTTTCTAGTTTTTCTTTTACATTATAAATTACATTTATCAATACTAAAACTTGTTTTAGTTAGAATTTAAAAAACTTTATTTTTTACCTACTTTTTTATCCTTTAAACTTTACGAATTACCATTAACTTTTTTATATGACAAAATTTCGCTAAAACTTATTTCACCTTTATTTTAGGCCTTTTTAAGAAAAGCCTAAAAAACCTTTTCTTTCTTAAATTAGAGGAATTTTGAAAATTTTCTCATTCTTTGAAAGCTCGTATCTTACGTAACTTTATGATTTTTTAATATCTAATCTTGCAGTAAATACACCCGCCGTTAGCGTAATGCATTTCCCGAAGATTTTTATTTTTTATTCAAATCTTGGATTTTGGCTTCCCGTAGGAATCTTTTAAGTAATTTTTATAAGTTCCCAATCCTTTTCAGACAGGCAGGGTCCAAAAGTTTAATTCTACCCGATAACAGACCGCCCGCGTATACATGCTGATCTCGTGACCTACATTAATTTGGCTTTAACTCACGGCAAGTCCATATTTTTCAAACTTACAAAATTAATTGCAAATTTAAACTCAAGACCTACAACGAGTTTTGTCCGTTGTAATGTATATATGTGTTCGCACTCTAGCGGCCGCATTTTAAGTCCGATTTGGTCCAAATTTGGTACACGTGTTGGTTGTCTATGTGGCTCGGACGAGTTCGTTAGCCAAAAAAATCCAACAACCGGAAGTACGTTTTTTGACCAGAAGTAACCATTTTTTTAGGTTTTTACTACGAGAATGAAAATTTTTTAGAGTTTTTTCTAACAATATAAATGTAGGATGTTATTCTGCGCATTTTGGTTTTTTACGCGACCTTATGCTCGCTTGGTTTCCCCCAAAATCGACAAAAACGTAAAATACCATACAAGTACCCAGTTCAAAGCCAAGTGATGCAAACTCGCGAGGCCACTAGGAGGAAACAAATTCTACTAATTTATTGCGTTCACACAGACAGCTGTTCAACGCCTTCGTGAGTAGACCTATTTCCCAAATTGTTGGTAGAAACCCTAAATCATAGGCATATAAACTTAATTTTGGAAATTTGCTCAACTCACGTCAGCGGTCCAGCTGCGTGGTCGATTTATTTACTTATTCAAAACAGGCCTAGTTTTGTTAGCAATCTTGTAGTAGGAACATAAAAACTGGTGTTTTCAAAATAAGAAATTTGAAATTGATAAATATTTTTATATAATTCTATTTAGAACTAAATTACAAAATGTTTTACATTTATGAAAAAAATTACAATAATTTTTACTACTTTTTATGAAGGCCTAAAGTTGAACTTTTTCCTTTCGTTACTGAACGTGCTAATAAACGAAAGCAGCGCACAAACTCGGCTGTCGGCCTCTTAAAAGAGGCTGCTTTACGGTAAAATCCCCCGCGTGGATTTGAACCGGGTACTTTTCCACGGTATTTTACGTTTTGATCGATTTTGGGGGAACCAAGCGAGCTATACGGTCGTGTAAAAATAAACCAAGCAAAACAAAATGCTCAGAATAATATCCTACATTGTTTTTAAGATAAAATGCCTAAAAATTCATTACAGTATGAAATATCTAAAAAAAGAAGTTACTTCCTGTCAAAAAAAACATGCTTCCGCTGGTTGGATTTTTTGGCTAACGAACTCGTCCGAGCGAATCGGCCGACCAACGTGTGTACAAAATTTGGACCAAATCGGACTTAAAATGCGGCCGCTAGAGTGCGAACACATATATAGATATACTAGCTGGCCCGATCCGGCTTTGCACGGATAGAAAAATTAAAGTTAAATGTATATTAACAAAAAATATATTAAATCAATAAATACATTACACTATGTATTTCTTATGGGGATTTTAGTAACTTTGACCCCTCCAAATCTCCCCTAAAATTTCGATTTTTTTTTAAGCCCATTCTTAGCGAGCACCTACAGCCCTAGAGGAAGCTACATACCAAATTTCATTCCAATCCGTTCGGTGGTTTTGGAGAAATCGTGATTTATTAACTTTGACCCCCCAAACCCCCTTTTAAATTTAAAATTTTTTTCAACCCTTTCTTATCAGCACCTACGGCCTTAGAGGAGATACATACCAAATTTCGTTCCAATCCGTTCAGTAGTTTTAGAGAAATCGTGATTTAGTAACTTTCACCCTTCCAAACAACCCTAAAATTTCGAATTTTTTGAAAACCTTTTTTAGTGAGCACCTATGGCCCTAGCCCTAGAGGAAGCTACATACCAAATTTCGTTCCAATCCGTTCAGTAGTTTTGGAGAAATCGTGATCAGTGAGTCAGTGGATTTGGCTTATATACAGTGTGTAAATTAAGTATCGAAACAAATATGTATTTCTCAAACTAAAATAGGTGCAAATATTTTGTTTGTGGCATTGACTCTTAAAAAACGTTCCTGATTTTCTGACATAAAAAAAATTCAACCCCCTAAGGGGGTGGCGGGTAGGGGTTAACTTAATTTTTTTAAATAGCAACCCCTATTGAGTGACCCCTCATTATATAGGTTTTGTCACCCTAAAATCAATGATATAAAGATAATTTAAATCCGTTGAGTTTAAACAAAATAGCGGCCAAAAACTCTACAGAACAATTAGGGCCATAGGTGCTCACTAAGAAAGGGTTTGAAACAATTCAAAACTTTAGGGGGGCTTTGGGGGATCAAAGTTATTAAAAAAACGATTTCTTCAAAACTACCGAACAGATTGGAATGCAATTTGGTCTATAGCTTCCTCTAGGGCCATAGGTGCTAACTAAGAAAGGGTTACAACAAATTAGAAATTTTAGGGGGGTTTAGGGGATCAAAGTTATTAAAAAAACGATTTCTTCAAAACTACCGAACGGATTGGAATGAAATTGTGTATGTAGCTTCCTCTACGGCCATAGGTGCTCACTAAGAAAGGGTATGAACAATTTCGAAATTTCAGGAGGGGTTTGGGGGGATCAAAGTTACTAAAATCATAATTTCAGCTCTTTTATTATTATGACAATAGTGCGTTTATTATTTAAGATCTATATATATAAAAGCCAAATACTATTCACTGACTGAACACTTAAAAAGAATACAATTACGTTAAAAAGACTGAAAATACCAACCACCACGGGCAACGCCTTATGGGTCAGTTAGTAGTATATATATATATATATACTATTCAATATTCTGTGATTTCGTCCCAACTCAGTCACGTTTTCCACATTGCAGTGGTAACTTCAGTGGTGCACCTATATTGCCTAAGCAACCCCTTAATTAAATATTGTTACCCAACATTGAGGATCTGCTCCAGTAAATTAGAAAGCAATCGTCGACGCCAGCCGTATCTAAGCAATGCAATTTCTTGCAGCTGAGCGCTTTGACATTGTCTCGTTTAAAACCATTTTATAAATCCATCTTTTGTAATTTGCTTAAAAAAAAAACTGAATATTCTTCATAAAATTGCAGGTCCGGCTTGCGATTCACTTTTAATTGTAAATGTTTTGTTGTGTAAAGAAAAAAGTTCAAACTTGGTACTTTAAAAATGTAAATTACAAGACAAATGGAAGATAGATACGACAAACCAAATTTTTAACTTTTTCACAAGAATCTGCTGTGGTGAAAAGAAGTACGTGATTTGCCCGCTAGACTAAAGTAAAACAATTTGTTCTGATGTAATTCTTCATCTCAGAACTAAAGGCGTAGTTATCTGCAAAACAAATATCTTTTTTTGCAAATAAAATTAATTGCTATATTTGTTTAGAGTGTTACAATTTCAATAAAATAAAATAATACGATAAATATTCAGAAACAAAAAATAACAATAGTTCAAAGGTTTAACTTTACAAGCAAATCCCAAGTTCTACTTCACTATCGCATAGAAACACAATTAATAATTACACACTGTTTGTACGTACGAATCCTCTTCGTCAATTCTTCAAATTTACATCTTCTTAAAAACAAACAAACAATCTCTCTTCACGATGTCCGTCCGTAGGTTTTGTCTTAAACCAAACACAACCGCGAAAACAGTATTCAAACGACATTAAAAAGACATGCCTGAAAATACTACAGATTCAAAACTACACAAAAACATAAATTACAAACAAATACAAAGCATAAATTGTAAACAAGTACGAATATACTATTTCATATTACTAAAATGCTTAGCAGGGACCGCGGTGTCTAAACTCAACCCCCAAAATCTAATCCTGCCCCAGGGAGTGAGGTCTTACGGCTGTAGACCAATCAGGCTGTATACCATCGACAATATGTGAGATTATAAGCCTGACTAGCTGAAACAGAAATACATGATATCAGTATGCAAACACTACTGGGATTCTACGATGGTTGTGGCCAAATCCTTTTTGACAGCTTTCGTAGTTTTATATTTTACTAGCTGAGTACCCGTGTTTCGCTCCAGGGAATTGTTTTCATCACTATGATTCATAATTAATTGTAATATTTTTCTTTCATCTATTATTTCACGGAAATGAATTATAACATGTATTTTCAATTAGTTTTGGTATCTATTGTTCACTGGCTGCCCGTCAATCGTCTTCGACACGGTATGTGTGCCGAATAAATTAAATCAATAAAAAAATAATTCGACCACGCAGCTGGACCGCTGACGTGAGTTGAGCAAATTTCCAAAATTAAATTTATAGGCCTATGTTTTAGGGCTTCAACAAACAATTTTGGAAATAAGTCTACTCACGACGGTGCTGAATAGCTGCAAAATGCTTCGCACGCGAATCCGCATATTGGGAGTGTCTTCAATATTCAAAGCATTGCGTGCTTCGCACGCCATTCCGAAAATTGAGAGTTTCTTTAACACAGAAAGCATAGCGTGCTTCGAACGCCAACCCCCGTATTGGGAGTATCTTCAATACACAATGAATTGCGTGCTTCGCAGTTCGCACGCCAACCCCACGGTAAAATCCACCACATGGCTTTGAACCGGGTACTTGTATGGTATTTTACGTTTTGATCGATTTTGGGGGAACCAAGCGAGCTATAAGGTCGCGTAAAAAAATAAAATGTGCAGAATAACATCCTACATTTATATTTTTAGAAAACACTCTAAAACATTTTCATTCTCGCAGTAAAAATGTCAAAAAATAGTTACTTCCGGTCAAAAAACGTACTTCCGGTTGTTGGATTTATTTGGCTAACGAACTCGTCCGAGCGACGTAGACAACCAACATGTGTACCAAATTTGAACCAAATCGGACTTAAAATGCGGCCGCTAGAGTGCGAACACATATAATTTTAATGACAGCCAAAAACGTGTTCTAGGGACCATGATCGGTGCTCATTTGCTACTCCCGGCCTTGGGTCTTACCATAAGGGCCACTGCAATAGCTCATTTTTCCTATGGAAATTCGCTAATAAAAAATCAGAACGAAGAGAGTCTTCTTTTTCAACTGCTAAATCTACATACTGGTAAATCACAGTCTTACATACTGGTAAATCGACCAAAACGTAAATTACCAATAAAGCAGATGGTTAAACATCAACGATAAGCGAGTTTGTCCACTGCTAGCCGGGGTTGGAGACTGGGATGTAAACAAATTCTACTAATATATTTCAGCACCCTCGTGAGTAGACCGATTTCCCAAATAGTTAGTTTAAACCCTAAAACTTTTAAAGTTAAATTTGGAAATTCGCTCAACTCACGTCAGCGGATCATCTGCGAGGTGGAATTATTTGAATTACTTAATAGTACGTTTTTTTTTATTTATTTTAAAATTTACGATTGATCTTTCATCCCGTTTTCAATACAGAAAAACTTAAGATAAAGGAATGAAATAATGCAGCCTCCAAAAGGTTTTGAAAAAATTTGATAAACAACCCCCTTTTTTGCCAAAAAACCCGCCAAAAATCTGTTGTTATTACCAGCTAAACGAGAATTTTTAGAAAGATACATTTTTTCTGCACACGGTAGGATACATTAAGGGCTGCAAATAAGCTAAATTTTATCAAAATCTTTCGAGCCGTTTTTTTATAAAAAAATAATAACTGATTTTTTGGGGGGTTTTTTGGCCAAAAAGGGGGTTGTTTTCAAAACCTTTTTTCGTGCATCGATCTATACAGGCCTAATTGACATGTTTGGTGCAAATTTGTTCGAAATCGATAGAATAGTTTTCTCTCTAGCTTTGTATACCTACATACATACATACAGATAGACATAGACAGACATTTTGTAAAAAACATTTTTTTAAACTCAGGGGCTCCCAAAACGGATATTTCCACAAAAATCTCAGCATCGATTTTTTTTCGATCACTATACTTTCTCTATACTAACTTATAGTATAGTGAGAAAGTAAAATGTAATGCGTAACGAAAAATAGTGTTATTAATTTATTGGTTGCTATGGCAATGAATGTAAATTCATTTAAGGAACATGTGTTTTGGTTTATCAATTTAAATTAAGAGACTCGATAGTCCGGCGTGGTTCAGATATTACCGTCAAGCGCTGAAATTTTAGGTTAGGCCTAGAAAGTAATTTTAAGTCTAGGCCTAATCTAAAATTATTGTATGAATGTTGCCGTTAGACAGGTAAAATACATTAAACAGCACACAATAATTTTAGGTTAGGCCTAGACCGTTGAACGAACATTTTATGTTTATTGAATGTATTTACAATTAATGGACG
>JAGFPH010006679.1:25121-40915 GCA_018207615.1 Philaenus spumarius
AAAGGTAATTAAATTTACTACAATCCTGGGCAAAAGTAATTCAGGTACAGTCCCCGGAACAAGGAACAAAATTGATAGGAAGCTCCTGATAATTTTTTTTTTTTCATTATCAATGTAAGTTAATCACGCAATTTCTCCCACTCAAACCCGAGTGCAATTTGTGAGCTATATCATTCGAAAGGCAATTAAATTTACTATAATCCTGTGCAAAGGTTTATTTGGAACAGTTTTCGGAACAAGGAACAAAACTAATAGGAGACTCTCATTATATAATACTAGTTATTCCCTGATAAGAAAATTCGGCTATAGTTATGCGGCAGTGCTGCTTACGAATTTTTATACAGTTTATAACCTCAAAGGAAATATTTTAACGCATTATAGCACGCATTAGTTCTATAATTCATATTTAAAGAAAGAAATTTCACAAGAAATTATAATGATTGAAGTTGTAAACATAACCCCAAAGTATAATCTACCCTTGGTTTTGTTAAGTATTACAGATGATGGATGCAATCAGCTGTTATATTATATTGTTACTCACGTACGTACGTACACTCGCTTTATAGGAGTTGACTGTATGTATGTACACCAGAGTTTTGAGTCACAGAACTATTATACTTGTAAAGCAAAATTACTTACATTCAGGGAAAGGCGAAATATCTAGCTTTTTAAAAGAATTTCTACAAGAATCACTATGGCTCAAACGAGCCATAATTCTTACCATCTGCTTTAAACTGACGACCCGTTGGGTCATTTGCTTTGATGAATTACCCCATAGAGAAATTACATAATTTAGATCTGAAGAGAATAGACAAAAGTAGGCGAATTGCAGAATGTGTTCCGAACAGAACTATGCAGGGTGACCCGAGTAGAAATACCGCAAACAGTTGCAAACTCATTATTAAACACCCAGTATTTCAGTATTGCTACTAAGTGTGTAACTGTTGTTTGTTTGTTTGCAGTTCAAGATGTTGTGCGTACAGATCCTAGCAGTGTTTTGCACTTTAGGCCACGCGATGACCGCCAACTTCAAGTACAACGATCATTGTCAGAATCAGAAGGCGCAAAATGGAATAGAGTTAGACGAGGTAAGGTTAGGTTACCTGAGCAAGGTATAAAAAAGCAGTTAGTCGTACAAAAAAGTAGTACATTTCCCCTATTTGTCATCTATATACAGATTGTTCATAAAGTCCCTTTAACCCCCTTTTATTATTTTTGTTACAGAAAGTAAGTTAACAAAACTTTGTATATATCATGGCATAACAGGGCACATTTTTTACTTTCTCCCCCTTATACGTAGTATATAGTGAAAGTATTGTTTTCGTCCAAATTTTCGAATTTGAATTTTTAGTGGAATTATCTGTTTTGGTGTTCCCTGAACCCCAAAAAATTGTTTAGTTGAATTATCTGTGTTGGTGCTCCCTGAACCCAAACATATTTTTAGTGGAATTATCTGTGCTGGTGCTCCCTGAACCCAAAAAAGTGTTTTTTGGTGATGTCTGTCCGTGTGTCTACCCAAAAATATTTTTAGTGGAATTATTTTTTTTTGTGCTCCTTGAACTCAAAAAAGTTTTTTTTTGTGATGTCTGTCCGTGTGTCCGTGTGTCTGTGTGTCTGTGTGTCTGTTAGGATGTGTACAGAGCTGGAGACCATACCAACGGACCGATTTTGATGAAATTTGGTATGTAGGTGTAGTACTGGAATATATCCAGGCGTTTTTTTAAAATTTTTTAAATTTTGTATGTTTAAGGGGTTTTACCCCCCCCCAAAAATGGCCAAAAAACGAAAAATTAAAATTTCTCAAAAACGGCTCTAACGATTTTGATCAAATTCGGCTTATTTGTAGCCCTTAATGTACCCTAAAATACGGAAAACCGCCATCTTTCTAAAAATTCTCATTTAGGTAATAATAATAATAACTGATTTTTGGGGATTTTTGGCCAAAATGGGGTTGTTTTTCAAAATTTTTCAAAACCTCTTTTCGTGTATCTATACAGGCCTAATTGATATGTTTGGTGGAAATTTGTTCGAAATCGATCGAATAGTTTTAATAATAGTCTAATAATAATAATAATAATATTTATTTGTTAATATTTTTAATGAAACTAATATGAAACTTAATATGGATGTGTATTACATACATCTAATATTTTCCATGGTATGTCCTACTTTTGCAATTCTAAATAACCACCTCTTAATATGCTACTCTTGGGGAGGTATAAAGTTTCAACTGGGAGAAAGTATGTGGGAGTTATCTGGTACCGTTTATTTGATATTATCAAATATTATAAAGGTAGATAATATATAATCTCATAATATTGGGTTCGTTCAGAAACACCCTTGCATGTATGACATGTTTGAATTAATTATAATACAGCTAGCCCTTTTATTTTTGCACTATAGTATATAGTATAGAGAAAGTATAGTGATCGCAAAAAAATCGATGTTGAGATTTTTGTGGAAATATTCATTTTGGGACCCCTGAGTCCAAAAAAGTGGTTTTTACAAAATGTCTGTCTATATGTCTGTATGTCTGTCTGTATGTATACAAAGCTAGAGCGAAAACTATTCGATCGATTTCAAACAAATTTACACCAGACGTGTCAAGTAGGCCTGTAGATGCATGAAAAACGGTTTTGAAATTTTTTGAAAAACAACCCCCTTTTTGGCAAAATAAAACCCCCCAAAAAATCAGTTATAATTTTTTTATAAAAAATACGGCTCTAACGATTTTGATAAAATGTGGCTTATTTGTAGCCTTTAATGTACCCTACCATATGCAAAAAACCGCTAAAATCTCGTTTAGCTAATAATAATAATAATACTGATTTTGGGGTTTTTGGCCATAAATGGGGTTGTTTTTCAAAACCTTTTTTCGTGCATCTATACAGGCCTAATTGACATGGTTGGTGCAAATTTGTTCGAAATCGATCGAATAGTTTTAATAATAATATTTATTTGTTAATATTTTGAATGAAACTAATATGAAACTTAATACGGATGTGTATTACATACATCTAATACTTTCCCTGGTATTCTAAACATATTCTAAATAATACTTTTGCAATTCTAAATAACCACCTCCTATGCTACTCTTGGAAAGGTATAAAGTTTCAACTGGGAGAATAGTATGTGGAGAAAGTATTGTTTTCGTAAAAATTTTCGAATTTGAATTTTTAGTGGAATTATCTGTTTTGGTGCTCCCCTGAAACCCAAACAGTTGTTTAGTGGAATTATCTGTGTTGGTGCTCCCTGAACCCAAAAATATGTTTAGTGGAATTATTTGTTTTGGTGCTCCCTGAACGCAAAAAAGATTTTTTTTCTTTTGAAATCGATCGAAGAGTTTTCTTTCTAGATAATAATAATAATATTTCTTAGTTAATTTACTACTTTAAATATGTTTGTGGGAAGGTATGTGCCAGTTTTATTCACCTTCTTGTCGGTATACACAGTGTATTGACTAAAACATGTTCTTGTATCGCAGCTGATGGGTATGTGGTACGGCATCGAAGTGTTCTACCACAGGCCGAGATCACACACCATAGAGCCAAGGCACCAGGAAGCGACCTGTCCTCTGATCCAGCTGTCGAGGGATAGCCAGCACGAGATATCCATCATTTGGCAGGAACCCGCTCGCTTCCTGGAGTACTACTTCAGGATAAGCGGCAAGCCCGGTGTCTGGATCTCTCAACCGACAAGTAAACGCAGTTTTATTTATTTAACGCAGTGGTATTACGTTTAGAAATGTACATACAAATCGTAGGCAAAGCGATACACTTGATGGTATAACACGCTCACTGCTACGCAAATTTCGTATTTCCTATGCTAGGAACTGACCTTTTATTTTTTATATTTATAGCCTAAATGAGGAGAAATTACTTTATTTTTTATTTTTGAACCTTTCTACGTAATAATCACTAATATTTTAAAGCTTAAATAACATGGAGGCTTAAAATTGGCGTTGTGGTGTATTGTGTATTGAAAATACTCTCAATACGGGTGTTGGCGTGCGAAGCACGCAATGCATTATGTGTTGAAAATACTCCCAATACGGGGGTTGGCGTGCGAAGCACGCAATGCATTATACATTGAAAATACTCCCAATACGGGGGTTGGCGTGCGAAGCACGCAATGAACTTTGTATTGAAAACACTTAATATGAAGGTTGGCGTGCGAAGCACGCAATGCTCTGTGTATTGAAAACACTCCCAATATGGGGGTTGGCGTGCGAAGCACCCAATGCATTGTGTATTGAAAGTACTCCCAATACGGGGGTTGGCGTGCAATGCACTGTGCGTCGGCCGCTTCTCATAGTGTTCAGTGTCAAGCTCACATGTGCGTCCTTAGCAGTGAACGTGCTTAACCTGCAATAGATTCAAGAGAAATTTCCCTCCATTTTTACTTTCTCTACCCTATACGTAGTATATGGAGAAAGTATTGTTTTCGTCCAAATTTTCGAATTTGAATTTTTAGTGGAATTATCTGTATTGGAGCTCCCTGAACCCAAAAATATTTTTAGTGTAATTATTTGTTTTGGTACTCCCTGAACCCAAAAAATATTTTGAAATTGATATTTTTTTTATATGAGTTAAAGAACTAATGCAAGCTATAATACATTATAAGATTTGCTTTGAGGTTATAAAATAAATATAAACAGAAACTTTTATTATCAATATATATTTATTTATACCAATTTAAAGAAGAGCTAATCATTCGTTTAACTTCGGAAACATTCGTACATCTTCGTATAAACATATTCATTATTATTCATTTCTTCATTAAAAATATTAATAACTTCTAAATCATTTGATCTATCATTATGAAATAAAAAGCAATTAAACGATAATATTTGTAAACATAAATAGCGCTCTTACATTCGTTCAAACAACTTAAATCTTGTTGCAGGCGAACCCAGGTACGAAGGCACTGTCAGAGTGTTGAAGGCCGTTTCCACGCACATGGTGTTGACCTTCTGTAACTATAGCAACCACTACAGCGTCCTCATGTCCAGAGAGAAGTATCTCCACTACACGGACATCGACGGTGTAGAAGGGATGCTGGACAGATTCAACCTGACCGTCTACGACAAGAGTCGACAGTGCAGGAACAGCGCCGCCGTCTTCAGTAACGCCATGTACACTATCGCCGCTGCTATCGTGTTGGCATTGTTGAGATCGTGAACGCAACAATACGAACAGCTGATTATGTTTTGAAAGATTGAACAGTCGATTGTTTTATATTATTTTTGTACGTAAGACCAAAGATTCAGTTTTAATATGGTGCAGGTGTTTTTATAAAAAACAAAACATACCTTATAACAGAAAAAGTCAAAAACACTATCAGGTGGATAGATTGTAGACTTAGTATTGTAAGAATAGCAATTTCCAGCTTTATTGGATCACAAAAATATGAGAAATATCAGCCGTTTTTATAAAATGTAACTTTCAGTTCGGCCACAAATTTTTTGCAAGTTGCAAAATAAAACAGGGTCTATTTTTTAAATAGGCCACCGTTGGTATCTTGTGAACTGTAAATCTGACAACAAACTTTAAATGGGGAACCTTTCCTGGTTTTTTTTTAGAAATATGTAGTTAAAATATTTGTTAATGGCCTCAATGGCGGTTTTTTATTTGGCAAACACAAACAAGCTTACTATAACATATAAGGCTTACTTGCCTGTATAGTTCGGCCTAATGATGTTCAAAAAAAAAAAAAGATCGAACATACAAACAAAAAACTTAAATTCGTAAAAAAGATGAGTAATTTTATACGGTCCTATATTTCAGGAAAACTTAAAGTATATCGTAGATTAATAACTTTAGTTTGTAATGTATATTTAAAGCTCTAGATTTTATGAAAATAGTTTAAGATCTGCAGAAAAACAAAACAAGTGTAAATATGTTACGAAGTTATAAATATTATTTTGTATTAAATTTGTTGTATTTATTTATATATTCTTGGGTATCTTATAATAAAGTAGTATATATTGTACGTTTGTTCTCGTGTATCGACCTTTACACTTTCGCAGGGGCGGCTGGAGAATGATTAGTTTGGGGGTTCAAACCGGCGGCCTAGGGAAAACATTGTATTGCTAAACGTAAAAATTTCCACTTTTGAACTTTTATCAGAAGCAAATCTTCCCATATTGAGATGTGTTATTATATATTCTGACAATGAATTAACACAATTCAAGGCCAGGAATAAGAAATACGAATGAGTAATTTTTTTTTATCGTCCAATACAGTTTAATATATATATATATATATAAAAGCAAAATACAACTCACTCACTGACTCACTCATCACGATTTCTCAAAAACTACCGAACGGATTGAAATGAAATTTGGTATATAGCTTCCTCTAGGGCCATAGGTGCTTACTAAGTAAGGGTTTGAAAAAATTAGAAATTTTAGTAGGGGGGATTTGGGGGATCAAAGTTATTAAATCACGATTTATTCAAAACTACCGAACGGATTGGAATGAAATTTGGTATGTAGCTTCCTCTAGGGCCATAAGTGTTCACTAAAAAAGGGTTTTAAAAAATTGGAAATTTTAGGGGGGTTTGGGGGGTGAAAATGACTAAATCACGATTTCTCCAAAATTACCGAACAGATTGGAATGAAATTTGGTATGTAGCTTCCTCTAGGGCCATAGGCGTTCGCTAAGAAAGGGTTTGAAAAAATTCGAAATTTTAGGGGAGGTTTGGAGGGATCAAAGTTATTAAATCACGATTTCTTCAAAACTACCGAACGGATAGGAATGAAATTTGGTATGTAGCTTCCTCTAGGGCCATAGGCCCTCGCTAAGAAAGGGTTTGAAAAAATTCGAAATTTTAGGGGAGGTTTGGGGGATGAAAGTTATTAAATCACGATTTCTTTAAAACTACCGAACGGATTGGAATGAAATTTGGTATGTAGCTTCCTCTAGGGCCATAAGTGTTCACTAAAAAAGGGTTTTAAAAAATTGGAAATTTTAGGGGGGTTTGGGGGGTGAAAATGACTAAATCACGATTTCTCCAAAATTACCGAACAGATTGGAATGAAATTTGGTATGTAGCTTCCTCTAGGGGCTCGCTAAGAAAGAGTTTGAAAAAATTCGAAATTTTAGGGGAGGTTTGGGGGGATCAAAGTTATTAAATCGCGATTTCTTCAAAACTACCGAACGGATTGGAATGAAATTTGGTATGTAGCTTCCTCTAGGGCCATAGGCGCTCGCTAAGAAAGGGTTTAAAAAAACTCGAAATTTAGGGGGGTTTGGGGGGATCAATGTTATTAAATCACGATTTCTTCAAAACTACCGAACGGATAGGAATGCAATTTGGTATGCAGCTTCCTCTACGGCCATAGGTGCTCACTAAGAAAGGGTATGAAAAATTTCGAAATTTTAGAAGAGGTTTGGGGGGATCAAAGTTACCATTACCACGCGGGTCAGCTAGTTAAGTATATAACATAGACTGTATAATACTTTATTTATATGAAATGCCGACCGAAAAAAAACAGGGAATCAGTCATCACTGGCAAAGCCAGTTTTTGGGTTTACCTTCGACTAAGTGCAACAAAAAAGAGCAAGAGACTGTCCTGACCTATCCTCGCAACTTAAAAAGTGATTTAACTGTTTATAACCCTTTCTACCCAGGAGTAATCCTCCTCCCCATTGTATAAATAACACTGCCTTCTTATATTCGGCAATCGAAGGTGTTCTCAACATTATCACTCTGTAACAACCAATTTTCAATTCTTCTCAAAAATTGTTTGGTTCCATGAATTTAAAAGTCCTCATCTGATGAAGAAGAACTGATGTAGCTTGTTGACGGTGCGCACACGCTACTTGAAATGTATTTTCCTCGTTGTATTCTAACAACGAATTAACACGATTCAAGGCCCGGAAATCATTAATAATGATGAAAACTAACGTTAAAAGTCGTCTGGATCGGTTTCTGCATCAGAGTGATGGTGTTGGAAACATACTGTGACCAAAGACTGTAAGTTAGAACTTCAGGTAATTTTTTTTTTTTAATGCATGTCTATCTGTTACTATAAAAAGACTACAATTTAAAAACATTGTAAACATATTTAAGTTAGAATATTGATTATTGTCTATGTACAACCATTAAAAAATGCCTGAAGTTCTAACTTATAGTCTTTAGTCACAGTATGTTTCCGATTTATAAACATATATTAGTTATCAATAAATTAAGTAGGTACAATACCTGCTTTTTTGTTTTATCCAATCCTAAAATAACTTTGCGGTTTCGGGTAACCTAAGTACCCATCTTCAGATCGCAGAAATAAATAAAAATAATTCCCTTCATGAGGTCGTCAAATACATTAAAGTCAATACACAGAACAAAAATCACAAAAACACGTCACGAAACACATTAAAAACATGGATTAGGCCTAACGTCGCTAACCGGTCACGGTAAATAGGTTTAATACGACTCCGTTTTATACGTTTTTGTGATTTTTGTTTTGTGTAATGACTTTAATGTATTTGACGACCTCACGAAGGGAATTATTTTGATTTATTTCTGTGATATGAGGAGGATACTTAGGTTACCCGAAACAGCGGTAGTCACAAAGTGATTTTAGGATTGGATAAGACAAAAAAGCAGATATTATACCTATTTAATTTATTGATAAAATTTTCCAATCCGTGGGCTAACATGTTGAAAAAAAAAATTATATAAGTTAGTATATTACTCAAAGCATATATTACTTCCGTTATCAATAAACTCCGCGTGTATACTCGTACATCTAACTTAGGTTTATTTTGTAAAGCTGAATATCCTTATTTAACTTATGTTTTCTTTATATAGGTTATGTCTGAAATAATTGCAATGGAAGAATTATCGTATAATGGAAGAAGACAAAATCCCAATCCAAATTATTTTTAGTTAAGCTAGTTGGCGTTAAGATTTTCTTCTGACTCCTTGTGGGCCGTCACCATGAAGTGGTAGCGGCTCATTGAAATTGTGGTAAAATAGTGTTTTATGTCCAGTAACAGTATAGTTCCATCTTAATTAAAAACAAATGAGGTCAACTTAAGTGTAGTTTGAAGGTAGTTCTTTAAAACAATCGTTTGACCAAACCAATAAAACACTTCAGATAGTGCGTTAAACCGATTGCGATTAAACACAGAACTTTGTACAGTAAAACAGTCATAACACTAATTTGGTTAGAAAATTGGTTACTGAACGAACAACATAACCTCAAATAACTTACACAGAGTTCAAGCACTGACTGAAGTAGATGACTCATTGTTGCAGGGGTTGGCATTGCGAAACATTTGATAAGCTTGATATAAGAAATAGATAAGGCTGTGGCTAAGTTGATAGCAAATATTTGTTAGTAGTTCTGCGCACAGGCAGTAGAGTGTGTTACTGACTATTCGAGATTGTCTGCATTATGAAATGTAAATAAAACGAATAACTAAAATATTATGTAGCTTTTCTGTTAGTAAACTGACTTTCGATTGCTTTTTATTTTTACTCCAATTTAACAGTTGCCTGTGTTATAAACGTAATAACACAAAAATACTTCCAACTTGTAAGTAGGATCCAAAACTGAGGTTGACACTAAATCAATCTTGGGATGTTTTGCATACTTTTATTACAGTATTTATTTATGTAAATATATTAATTAAGGGTCGGCTCTAGTAAAAGAGAAAGCAACCTGCGACTCCAGCGTAGCGGCGGTAGGTTAAGCGGACATTGCTCATCCTGAATCCATTTAAAACCAGCAATTGTTCAAAATATAGCGTTTTTTAAAAAAATACCAAACTCTTGGGGACAAAATTCTTCATCCGAATGGCTTGGTAATTTTTCGCTATAATTAATAGTTACAACTTAAATAAATATTTAAAAACACCCTATAGCGGCGGTAGGTTACACGGACATTGCTCAGCCTAAATCCATTTAAAACCCGCAATTGTTCAAATAGCGTTTTAAAAAATATACCATACTCTTGGAGACGAAATTCCTCATGCGAATGGTTTGGTAGTTTTTCGTTATAATTAATAGTGGCAACATAAAAAAATACTAAAAATCAATGTTTTAAATTGTTAATAAATATTAAACAAAATGTTTTTCTTAGTTTTGGGAAAGCCATTTGCATGCATATTGAATATAGCTTTAAAATGACATATCGTTCATAATTATCCGATCAAAAATAAAGAAAAAATTGGGATTTTAATTTAACATTGGTCTTATGGAGTGTCAGCCAACATGGCCGACAGCTAGAGCCGACCATTAAAAAACAACTGACGGTAGATTGTCATAGGACTTCGTAGTGGTGGTGCCAAGAAAGGCTACCGGGGAGTATGAAACCCCCCCTCCAAAGGGGGTCCTGATTGTTTAAAAACGTGTTTTAATGATAAGTGGAGTCCAACATTGTTTTTGAAAAGCTAGATTTTGTAAGGTCCTCCAAATAATATTAAGGACCCCAACTCTTTACATTTATCGGACCTACCAAAAATTGACAGTAGGCCGCAAACTTTTTCAAGTAGGCACGTTTTTCAAAATTGATTTCCATGTCATTTTAAAGCTTAGAAAAATAAGGGGCGTTCTCCGTTAAAACTTATTTGTGCCCCGGACGGTCCAGAAGTTAGCTATTGTAACATTTTAGTAGGGAATCGATTATTTGTAGGCGCATCAAACGTCCAATTTTCTGAACTTTAAGTGCCTGTATTTCCTAAAAGGCTAAAGATTTGAAAAAAATACCCTAGAATAGAACATTCTGAAAATATTGTTTTACAACTGAAAAAAAAACATAAAATACTGGGTGTTCTACAACAAATTTAAAAGTTGGCCGCCATGTTGGAAAGTAACGGCAATTTTTTACATTTCACAAAATCTATTTTTAAACTCCATCGAAAAGAAAGGAAGGTTCCCCATTTAAAGTACTCTGTCGTATTTATAGTTCAAAAGTTAGATACTGTAACATTTTAGGTCGGAAATAAATGCTTCAAAGTTCGAAACCAGCAATGGAAATATTGGAGCAAACAGCTGTTTTATCTGTCATTTTATTCAATTGGTTGCTATGGTAATAAGTGTAAATACATGTCATCAGTCTAGGCCTAACCTAAGATTTTTTCCGACTAAATGTATAAAATATTGAAATAAAAAACAAACAAACAAATTTTACCTCTCTATAATATTAGTATGGACCAGCATCAGTAGGCGTTAAAATGTTGATCTGACAAGTAATTAAAAAAAATTCTAACTCTCTTTTTACAAGGGGTACCCTCAGACCCCCAGGTAAAGTCTTCTACAAATAAAAACCTCTTCCCATAGCTCCTTTTCACGCCGCTGCATGGTGAAGTACGTTTTAAAGGCAAATGACCATCGATGAAAACAATTTTATCTATAAAATTATCATAAAAAAAACATTTTTGGAATGTGGAATTTGACGACTAGGTTACGCGTACAAAAGTCTACCTAATTCCTGCCCAGGAGTAAAGACAAATAAAACAATTTTTATTCCATGGTTTATTAAACAGTACAAAACAATAATAAAATATTTAAAAAAAACACAAAACTTAATTACTAACACAAATAAATCCTAAAGGCAGTTTGACTGCATTTAACAAGTATAAAATTATAATCTATGGCACTTCGTGTCGAGTTTATTATAACATATTCACACTTAAAAAGACTTAAGAGAGGCAAAGTTTTAGGGGCGGTTCTGTTGCATCGCCTGAATATTGTTTGAAGGAATTTTGCCTTTTGACAAATCCGTAGCTACTAATTAGCGAATTGCAGTGGTCCCTTATGGTGAGACCTAAGGTCGGTAGTAGTCAATGATCACCGATCATGGTCCCCAGAATACGTTTTGGGTGTCTTTAAAAATGATATATGTATATGCAGAGTGTTCATAAAGTCCCTTTATAACCCCCCCTCATAATTTTTGTAACTGAAAATAAGTTATCAAAACGTTGTATGTATCTTGTGTCGACATATCTGACCCTCTATGATTTTGGAGGGCTTAGGGTGGCGAAGGGGTTAAAAATTCCAAACATAAAGGTAGGTCTTGTAATACACTTATGAAAAGCTTACTAAAAGAGAAACAGAATGACGCAAACCAGAGCTTAGTATCTTGCTCCGTTTCAAAGTGATGGGCAATCAAAGTTCTGGAAAATAACGTACAACCTACTTATTCCTAATATTAACAAATTAATAACCTGCTTTGATAACAATATCATTTTCCAGAACTTTGGTTGTCCATTACTTTGAAACGAAGCAAGATACTAAGCTCTGGTTTACGCCATTCTGTTTCTCTTTTAATAAGCTTTCCAATGGTTTCAACATGTCAGCCCACGTATTGGAAAATTTTATCAATAAATTAAATAGGTGAAATACCTGCTTTTAACCTAGACAGTGATAAGGACTAAGGCAAAGGGAAGGGATAGACTCCAAACCTCGCCACGGCAGTCGAGTTAAACGTTTTACCGTGACCGGTTAGCGTGATTAGGCCTAAACTATGTTTTTATTGTGTTTTTTGAAAAAGTGTTTTAATGTGTTTCGTGGCGTGTTTTTATGATTTTTGTTTTGTGTATTGACTTTAATGTATTTGACGACCTCACGAAGGGAATTATTTTAATTTTTTTCCGTGATCTGAAGATGGGTACTTAGGTTAACCGAAACCGCGGTAGTCACAAAGTGATTTTAGGATTGGAAAAGACGAGAAAGCAGTTATTGTACCTATTTAATTTATTGATTTACAACGGTGTATTGCAAGACCTATCTTTATATTTGAAATTTTTAACCCCCCTCAAGCTCCCAAAATCATAAAGGTTCGGATATGTCAAAAAATGTGACCCGTTATGCAACACAAGTTACGTACGAAGTTTTGTTGACTTATTTTCAGTAACAAAAAATAACAATTCGACCACGCAGCTGGACCGCTGACGTGAGTTGAGCGAATTTCCAAAATTAAGTTTTAGGGTTTCAACCAACAATTTGGGAAATAGGTCTACTCACGACGGTGCTGGATAGCTGCAAAATAGTTCGCACACCATTCCGCATATTGGGCTTATCTTCAACACACAATGGTTTGCGTGCTTCGCACGCCGTTCCGGATATTGGGAGTATCTTCAACATACAAAACATTGAGTGTTATTCTGCACATTTTGTTTTTTTACGCGACCTTATAGCTCGCTTGGTTCCCCCAAAATCGATCAAAACGTAAAATACCATAGAAGTACCCGGTTCAAAGCCATGTGGTGGATTTTACCATGGGGTTGGCGTGCGAAGCACGCAATGCTTTGTGTATTGAAGATACTTCCAATATGCGGAATGGTGAGAAAACCATTTTGCAGCTATTCAGCACCGACATGTATAGACCTATCCTCATTGTTGGTTCAAACCCTAAAACTTAGGCCTATAAACTTAGTTTTGGAAATTTGCTCAACTCACGTCATCGGTTCAGCTGCGTGGTCGGATTATCTATAATTGGAATCCTACAGACTAGCTGCAGTGTAATATATATTCGGAAAGAGAACAAAACACTTTTCAAGCAATGACTGCAATTTTGACCCATCACATTTTTACGATGTAGCGCCCATTTTATTTAATACGCCACAATTCATTTTCCATTATATTTTTGTATGGAACATAAATTCGAGTCATTTTATTTTTGTGAGTTATTCGGTATTTAAATTGCTATGGCATATACAAACATCATCAATTCAGGTTTATTTTCCTTCTGCATTAAAAGAGACTAGCTGACCCGTGCGAAGCATTCGCATTCTCAATTTGGAATAACAATGCTGTTTATAACCACGCTTACAATTAATTAAAAATAGCAATGTAGTGGCGTAACGGCAGCTCTCCAGCTGGTTATTGTTATCATCAGTGTTGCCAACGCCAGGAAAATATCCCTACAACTTACTTGATCTTACATCACTGTTACTTTCGGATTCTCTATTTATTATTTGTTTTGGTATTTTTTCGTATAATTGTATTTTGTATATTTTTCCGGTGTAGCGGTTAAGGAAAGCTTTAAAATGATGCCTCATTCATGTAATTTGATGATGTATTAAGCAAGTTATGGCTTACCGACAAAAAATGGCCTTGATAATATATGTGATAAGCCGCCAAGTTGCATCTCGGAATACGGTTTTGAAAAACTACTTGAATCACTTGTTGCGTCACTCTACGGTCAAGGGTCAAGTCAGCTGTTCCGAGCTCTGTGTAACTAAAACTGATAATAACAATTAATAAAATTAGTAACCCCACAGTTTGTTCTATCTGTGATTTCCCTTCATTTTGCCAAGATATCTACAAATACTCGATTGAATACACTGTACTAACCTATAACCATGTTGACAAGTAGATTGATGGTGGTTTCGGCAGCAACTTCTTCGCCGGGGAGGTTGATGGTTAACACTGGGGGACCGAGAGAGAGAGCAAGAGGCGATTCGTACTGACAAAAGTGCAGTCCATCGTGCTTTATGGGGTGGAAATCTGGACTCAGTCAAAATCCAAAGGTACCGATTTCGACTGTGTGCGATTTAAGGAATTGGGGTGCTGAGAATTACCAGCGCCCGTTCGCTTCAGTAATCGTGGTTGCCGGGGTCATCCTGATAGATTTTTTGGAAGCGGAAGAAAATGACCTCGGAAGAAGAGACGGGTAGACAAGAGGCTAGTAGAAGGGCTAGGGAGGATCGGGTAGGTGACATCCACGAACTGCCGAGTGCGTAAACGGTCCGGAGACGGTACAAAACTCACCTTCCAGAAGAGTGACGGAGCGTGGTCGTGGTGGGAGAGCGTTCTGAAGAAATGCTGGAATCTAGAGAACGCTGGGAAGCGGTAACGAAGTACATCAGCGTTGGAATCAGCGGAAAGAAAGAGCTACTGAAAGGCTGAAAGCAGGCGACACTCTGAAGCAATGGGACAGCGATCCCGGAGTGAAAATGAGCCTGGGAAAAGGGAAGGGGTTTAGTCGGTTGTACGGGGGAGTCCGACTCGTAAGTCCCTAAGGGACAAGCGCAGATTTTCTGAAATTTCTAAAAAGAAATGTATGGTAGAGACCAGTGAAAAAAGGTGACGGTTCTCAAATACAAGTACCACACATCGCTGTAAAAAAGAAAAATTTCCCCTAAAATTTATCAGCGAATAAAAAAGGTGAACTATAGCAGTGACTTTTCCGGGGAGACCTAAGGTTGGGTGCCAATGAGCATCGATACTAGTCCACAGAACACGTTTTAGGGTGTCATTGTATGTGTTCGTACTCTAACGACCGCATTTTACGCCCATTTTACCCAAAATCTATTAAAACGTAAAATACAATAAAAAGCGGGTTTGCAAGGTGCGAGCGAAGTGAAACAGACCATAACCGAGGTGCAAATTCTACTAATATATTTCGTACCAATATCCCAAATACCGCTCTCGTGAATCGTGCGAGTTTCCAAAATTAAGTTCATTCGCTTTAGGGTTCCAACCAACTCTTTACTGGCGAGGAGGCCACTCGCTTTGTTACTCTGAACCTAAGATTATGGTTTGTTTCGCTTCGCTCGCAGCGTAAAACTCGTTTTGAATTAGAATCTGCCCCCACGTAAAATCTCCCACGTGGACTCGAACCGGGTATTTTAATAAATAGTATTTTACGTTCTGATCGATTTTGGTGGAACCAGACTATCCGTAAGGTAGCGTCAAAAAGCAAAATGTGCATAATAATCACCCACATTTTATTATTTTTTTCATAAAACACTAAAAAAGTTTAATCCTAGCTAGAAGGTAACACTGATTCATTGACATTAATTATTAGGCACTTCCCGTAATCGGACCCCCCTCAACCT
>JAGFPH010006679.1:45270-59564 GCA_018207615.1 Philaenus spumarius
AATATGGGGGTTGGCGTGCGAAGCACGCAATGCATTGTATATTGAAAATACTCCCAATACGGGGGTTTGCGTGCGTCGGCCGCTTCTCATAGTGTTCAGTGTCAAGCTCGAGTGTGCGTCCTTAGCAGTGAACGTGTTAGGCAAATTTCACTTGAAATCACCTGATCATTATTTAGTACAAGGCGGAGTCTTTACGAAACAATGTCTTAATTTCTAATGAATTTAATTTTCACCTTAAAATTAGCATTACTGAAAAGTCTGTCACTAAATCAGTTTATAAATGATTGGAGAGCTAGAGAGTCATTTTGACCCAACCAACTTCTTTCGTGTTCAATTTACCTGCATTTAAAATTACGGCCTGTTTTGCCTACATAAGCTGTATTACAGATGTTACAAATCAGTTTAAAACACCACTTTTTCTTATATTTTCCTTAGCGTTAAGCTGCCTAGTGACACTGGTGACGCTGGTGTGCTAGACTCGATAAAGTTTGCAGAATTTCCTAAAAATCGTGCGTTTGTTTTGAAAAAAGAACCATATTTTATCTAAAATTTGAACAAGTAAATCAAAGCGTCAAAGTGAAAGCCACGAAGTGAAGCCCAATTGATTCAACTTACTTAAAATAACGATGAAACGTTGAAATTTTTTAAAAATTATTTCTAGTTTGACTCGTGCGAACTCCGCATAAACGGAAAGGAAAACGAACCTTTGAATTAGTACTGGATCCGACCAATAGGAACTAGTTACAGTCTGCTCTTAGAATACCATACAGAAGGCCGTGAACGCGGTCAACATTAAGACTAAGGAACTCGAAACGGCACTGGCGGCGTCTTTGCACGCTTCCTTTATTCCGACCTGCTGGAGGTTTTTGCTGACCAGCATGTCGTTGACCGCCGATATCTCGGATCTTCTCATCCTCTTGTCTCTGGAGAGGAGGACGCTGTAGTGCTCCGAGTTGGGCGAACAGAAGGTGAGGACGACGTGGTTGTTGGACACCTTCATCACCTGCACTGTACCCGCGAACTGCCGGTAGGGGCGATGGAGCATTGTACCTGTAAGCACAGTGACTGTGGAAGTATAAACATGGAAGGTTAATTTGTAACTTCTGTAGCAGTGTATAAACAATAAAATTGTTAATTACAAACTACGTATCTAATCTAGAAGATTTTGTTTGTCGCGATAAATCTTGTCTCATGAGCATCGCAGGTTTTTGCTTTAAATAGCTCGACCGCGCAGCTGAACAGCTGATAGATACAAGTATTGCTCATTTAAACAGTGTTTCCATATTGAGGGGAAATTCCCCTTTTGAGGGGAAATTGGGGTCGAGAGGGGAAGAAAAAGGGGAAAGACCCAAAAAGGGGAAATTGAGGGGAAATATACATTTGAGGCAGTGAGTGCACTAATGGCCTATCCCACAAAAATTAATATTTGAGTTAACATCATTCTTTAAAGGCACAGTTGGCCCAAACAACATTTCTATTTTGTAAACTAGATAGCACCACTAATCTGTGTCCTAGCAATATTTTCATTGTTGTGGGAAGCAGATGTGGCCCAACCCACACCAGCTTTTGTTGTTCCATTTTATTATGTTTTACTAGGCCATTTGCAGAGTGCTTAAAAAAAAGGCAAATGTGGACAAAACGTGCGAACTCCGATATTTTTTCCATAAATCGCTTTCAAATGAGCTCAATAGTAAGCACCTAATTTATGTAATTAGGGTTTTTTGGAAATAACTCAAAAAGTATAATAGATAGCAAACAAATAGCTATACTTTTTGCGAGGAATTTTCATCCGCGTTGTTTGAAATAAACGAGATTTAAATGTTGCAATAAAAAGTTATTAACAAAAAACCCTTTTTTAATTAACATTTAAATTTCGTGGCCCCTGTTTGGCCTAAGAACATGCGGTTTTCAACAGAAGGTGGGTATTTTGATGTAGATTAAGCCCACACATTTTTTTATATATTCCCAAAATATTTGTCAAAAACTAAAAAAAACTTTTATTGAATGACCTTGCTGCTGATAAAAAAAAGTGTTTTATTAATAACTTTTGCAATTTTAATTGTATCAAATCGCAATTTGCTACAAATTAAAGAAGAATCCAATACGAGCATTTCAAAAAAAAAACCCCGTAAGCAGCACTGCCGCATTACTATAGCCGAATTTTCTTATCAGGGAATAACTAGTATTATATAATGAGAGATTCCTATGCATTTTGTTCCTTGTTGCGGAAATTGTTCCAAATATATCTTTGCACAGGATTATAGTAAATGTAATTGTCTTTCGAATGATATAGCTCACAAATTGCACCGAGCTTATGAGTGGGAGAAATTGAGCAAAAACTTTACACGGATAGTGAAGAAATCATTTATCAGGAGCTTCCTATCAATTTTGTTCTTTGTTCCGGGAACTGTACCTGAATTACCTTTGCACAGGATTGTATTAAATTTAATTACCCTTCGAACGATATAGCTCAAAAACTGCTCACGGGCTTATGAGTGGGAGAAATTGTGCAAAAATCTTACACGGATAGTGACAAAATTATTTGTTTGGAGCTTCGTATCAAAATTTTGTTCCTTGTTCCGGGGACTGTACCTGAATTACTTTTGCACAGGATTGTAGTAAATTTAATTACCTTTCGAACGATATAGCTCAAAACGGCACACGGGCTTATGAGTGGGGAAAATTGTGCAAAAACCTTACATTTATAATGAAAAAATAATTTATCGGGAGCTTTCTATCAATTTTTTCCCTTGTTCCGGGAACAGTACCTGAAGTACCTTTGCACAGGATTGTAGTAAATTTAATTACCATTCGAACGATATAGCTCAAAAATTGCACACGGGCTTATGAGTGGGAGAAATTGCGCAAAAACCTGACATGGATAATTAAAAAACCACTTATCGGGAGATTCCTATCAATTTTGTTCCTTGTTCCGGGGACTGTACCTGAATAACTTTTGCACAAGATTGTAGTAAATTTAATTACCTTTCGAACGATATAGCTCAAAAACGGCACACGGGCTTATGAGTGGGGGAAATTGTGCAAAATCCTTACATTTATAATGAAAAAATAATTTATCGGGAGCTTTCTATCAATTTTTTTCCTTGTTCCGGGAACTGTACCTGAAGTACCTTTGCACAGGATTGTAGTAAATTTAATTACCATTCGAACGATATAGCTCAAAAATTGCACACGGGCTTATGAGTGGGAGAAATTGTGCAAAAACCTTTACACGGATAATGAAAAAATCATTTATCGGGAGCTTTCTATCAATTTTGTTCCTTGTTCCAGGGACTGTACCTGAAATACCTTTACACAGGATTGTAGTAAATTTAATTACCTTTCGAACGATATAGCTCAAAATCTGCACAAGGGCTTATGAGTGGGAGAAATAATGCATTTCCCTCGCTCTAACTTTGCCATTTTGGTTTGAATCAAACGACCCGCCATTTTGTGTAAAATCGAAAAATGAAAATATTAGTGTCTGGGACATCCTACAAGGACCCTTCCACTAAAATTTCAGCTATTTTGAAGCATATTTACTACCATTTTATCAAGGTGGGAAAAACCCATATACTTATATACCCTTAAATCTCTACCCAAAAACGATTAATTAACTCCGCCATTTTGAATCCGATCGAAAAACAAAAAAAGTATATCTGAAGAATCCTACTAGGACCCTTTCACCAAAAAATCAGCAATTTTGTAGCATATTTACTACCACTTATCAATCCGGGAATAAAACAGATATATATATATATAAAGTAATTTTCAAATTGGGTCGAGTGTAATAGCTCTTATTTTCTTCAAAAATTCGGCTAATAAAAGTCCTGATAGCTCAAACAGGGCCCATTTGATGGACCTTTTTGCATTTGGTGCCGCTACTATACATAGACACAATATTTCGGAAAAGTACAAAAACCATAAGAATCGGTAAGATTTAAACGTTCATAAACAATTGGAATGACATTTTTTAAATTCATCGGTAGCGATCGAGTAGCAACATTTTTATTTGCTTTCTTTATTAGTTAATATTTTGAAATTGTCATTATTTAATTAATTGGAGTCACTGGTGTCAATATTCGGACTTCAAAAAATATTTCTCCATCCTCCAGGACGTAAAAGTTGGAAACACCGGATGTAAATCGGACGCGTTTTGAATAAAGTTCGATTTAGCCTAGTCATTTAATTGTAAAAAATGTTAATGTTAGTCGGTGATGTATTCTGCACCTAGTTGTTGCCTTTTAAATAACAAATTGTGTATTTTAAGTTAAATAATACAAAACCCATTCATTATAAGGTAGTAATGAAGATAAATATTTTATTGTGTAGTGAGGGGAAAAGTGCAGGGACAATTAATGAAATAGAGGGGAAAAAAGGGGAAATTTTGATCATGGCGAGGGGAACTTTTCGTCGTAAAGTGGAAACACTGCATTTAAAGTATTAGGATTTGGAAGTATTTCTTAAACATCTTCAGCTGATTTTTCCCTCAAATATAATTAGGCCAGTCGGTAGGGGTAAATTTAGACCAAAAATTCCAGTAATTTACAATACGGCTGATTTTTTTTATAAGTACATTAAAGTATGTAGATTAACATAAAAAAAGTTTACCATCTATCGATTTCCCAAAGTCGAAAAAAAAATCGATTATCATTTTTTTCGATTATCCTTAATATTTCGAGCTAGGATGAAGATAGAGAAAAATAAAAATACCACCGTGTAGGGGAGGTATTTTTCAACAAAAAAGGTCATATGTATTTATTTCGTCCGAGCAATGGTTTGTCTGGAAAAAATTCGATAATGCAGGTATGTATTTTACAGCAGGGGAAATCACTAAAAGGGGACATCTTATTCATATATGAAGCGTTGGCTCATTCTAAATTGGCCAAATTTTAATATATCGAATTGAAACTTGACGTAGGAGTTAAAATATATATATTTTAAACATTTATGCTGAATCTCAGCTTGTTATCTTGAAAATAACCCGATCTGGGAGTCGATTTCGATTATCGATTTTAGGAGTACCGGACCGACGAACTAATTTCAATCTATTCCAGTTTCGTCAATTTTTGGAATATCAACATCAAATTTGTTTTACAAGTTGAGTACACCAGTATAAATATTCTTAGGAAGTATGAACGATTTTTTTCATGTTATTTTTAAAAACGAGGCGCTTGAAAATAGTCTTCTGTTTTACCTATCTCGTTTTAACTATAACACCTCTGGATATAACGACTCCATTTTCAACAATTTTCAACATATCGATTTAAAAATTGGTACATAAGTTAAAAACAAAATTTTTTTTGCTATACTCATTTTAAAAACTATATTTAAAAAATTGACTAATCGGCAGCCGATTAACTCAAGCGTTTTGATGAAAAATCTAAAAAGGTCTAAAATTATACTTTTTTAAGTTACTTGTCCTTTGAAAAGTAAATAATAAAAAAGGTTTACACTCCTTGATCTTGTTTGAATCTATATATTTAACTTGTAAAAAAACTTTCAGGTTGATATTTTGAAAATCTTCTAAACTGGAGCTGTTTAAAATGAATTGGTGGGTCCGGTACTCCTAAAATCGATAATCGAAATCGACTCCTAGATCGGGTCATTTTCAAGATAACAAGCTGAGACTCAGCATAAATGTTTAAAATATATATTTTAACTCCTACGTCAAGTTTCAATTTGATATATTAAAATTCGGTCAATTTAGAATGAGCCAACGCTTCATATATGAATAAGATGTCCCCTTTTAGTGATTTTCCCTGCTGCAAAATACATACCTGCATTATCTAATTTTTTCCAGACAAACCATTGCTCGGACAAAATAAATACATACGATCTTTTTTGTTGAAAAATACGTTCCCTACACGGTGGTATTTTGTATTTTTCTCTATCGTCATCCCAGCTCGAAATATTAAGGATAATCGAAAAAAAAATGATAATCGATTTTTCTTCGACTTTGGGAAATCGATAGACTGGTAAACTTTTTTTACGTTAATCTACATACTTTAAGGTACTTATAAAAAAAATCAGCCGTATTGCAAATTACTGGTAGTTGTAACCTATCCCGACTGGGCATATACTAGTTCAAATTATAAAACGAAAATTCTATGTTAGTAAAACTAGCCCAATGGGCGTTTCTCAAGCATTTTCCTTTTAGGCCTATTACTAGCTTACATTGTAAATCCAATAACTGTTAAAGTAAATCTGTTTATTACTTTCTCACTATACTAAAGTCTAGAGAAAGTATACTTGATCGCAAAAAAAATCGATGTTGAGATTTTTGTGGAAATATCCGTTTTGGGACCCCCTGAGTCAAAAAAAGTGGTTTGTACAAAATGTCTGTATGTATATCTGTATGTATGTCTGAATGTATACAAAGCTAGAGTGAAAACTATTAGATCGATTTCAAACAAATTTGCACCAGACATGTCAAGTAGGCCCGTATAGATGCACGAAAAACGGTTTTGAAAAATTTTGAAAAACAACCACCTTTTTGGGAAAAATACCCCCGAAAAATCAGTTATTATTTTTTTATAAAAAAACGGCTCTAACGATTTTGATAAAATTTGGCTTATTTGTAGCCTTTAATGTACCCTACCGTATGCAAAAAACCGGATCTTTCTAAAAATTCTCGTTTAGCTAATAATAATAATAATAACTGATTTTTGGGGGTTTTTTGGCCATAAAGGGGGTTTTTTAAACATTTTTCAAACCTTTTTTTCGTGCATCTATACAGGCCTAACCGACGTGTTTGGTGCAAATTTGTTCGAAATCGATCGAATAGTTTTCTCTCTAGATAATAATAATAATATTTATTAGTTAATGTTCTACTTTAATAAAAAATTACCTCTCCTACCCCACCCTACAAGTCACAGTGAATCTGTTTAATAATTTAAATGTGTTTGTGAGAAAGTATGTGCCAGTTCCTGGTACCGTTTATTTATTTAAAGATGTCAATAGTAACATACAAAAACTTTTTATTTTTAAACATAAACATAAACAAAAACAACTTATATTGCTCGCATTAAGATGGCAATGATCATACGACCGTCTTGCCTGGTTGGTACACTACTGAGAATCAAAAACAAACAAAAATACTTAAATTAAATTTACAAAACAAATCAAATAATAATAAAAGTAACTTAAATAATAATAATAATAATTATAATTGCAAAGATATCCAATATACAAATTATGCACATATTTCAAATGTAACCCCCCCCCCCCCCAACAAAGGTAAAGAACTTAAATCTGCAATTTAATAATTAAATTCACTAATCCAATTCCACCTGTACTGCCAAGCCTGCCTCAGAAATCCTGCAAGCCGCACCCAATCCTCACCATTTAAATAACTTAAAAACTTCTCTCTAGATAATTCCGGCAAATTAAGCCATGCTATTCTTATCGACCTCAAGATTGGACACCTAGCCACAAAGTGAAAAACATCCTCAATTTCACCCAGATTGCACAGTGAGCAATTATAATTAATATTTTTTATCCATGGCTTATAATTTAGGTGAAGCAATTCCCCTCGGCATTTAAAAACCCATCTAATTACATTTATGTTAATATCGTTATTAAAATAAGCCCTGTCTTTCAACTGCAAACAAACATTTCTGTAGGTCGAGTGATAAATGGAAGCCTCAGCTGATCGAACGCACCTTTGCCCCATATTAATTCGTATCGCATTTAGTAATCGAAAAAGCTGATCCCCCCACCCTCCCTGTAACCCTGGCTCGACAGACAATGCAACAGAATGCCTCTCTGCCAACAATTGCCATTCCCTAAACCAACACAAGTTTTTACTTATAATTTGCTTAGCTAATATGTTAGGAAGCCTGTTTGGAGACATTTTAAAAACCCTTAACATGTACTTTATATTCAACTTCAACGTAAACAAATAAATCTGTTCCTGATTTGTTTCTATATATAACATATAGCTAGGGGTATTTGGCGGTAAACCTAGAATTCGTTTGATAAAAAAACGCAGCAACTGTTCGACTGTGTCGTATTGGCGGTATCCCCACACCTCCGCCCCATAACACAAAATAGACCGAGAAACCGCTTTATAACATTGAAATTTTGAATTTAACGCCACGTATTTATTCCCCATTAAATTTGCCCAAACATAATTTATAGCCGTTTTAGAAGCAGAAAGCTTTTGACTTAGATGCGTTTGGAACGACAATGAAGGTGTAAGAACCAATCCCAAATATTTATAATTATTAACACACTCTATTTCCTCCCCCTTATAACGCCATTTTTCTCTTCCCAAACTACCCCCATTCCTAAAAACCATTATTTTTGATTTGTCTAAATTAATCTTTAACTTCCAGGTGTCACAATAGTTTTCCAAGTTATTAATCATATACTGTAATGTTACCGCTGTGGGCGCTATCAAGACAATGTCATCAGCGTAGAGTAACACTCTCACTTTAGTATCTCCAAACAAACATCCCCCACCAAGGCACTCATCAAGATCATTCATAAACAATGAAAATAACAACGGGCTCAATAGACATCCCTGTCTTAAACCTTTACTTGTATCAAAACATTCGGAAACCCTATCCCCGCACCAAACCCCTGCTCCCGTACCGTTATATAAATTTTTTAAAACGTTTACCATTTTTGTTGAAATACCCAAAGAATACAATTTATAGAATAAGGCTCTCCTGTCAATCCGGTCAAAAGCCGCCGAAAACGGTCAAAAGCCGCCGTAAAGTCAACAAAAAAACAATATAGCTTACCCTTGCTTAACGAAAGTCGTAATTGTATCATGGACGTGAGGTTAAAGATATTGTCAACAGTAGAGTACCCTTTACGGAACCCTGCTTGAAACTCATTAAGTATGTTTTTTCTGGTCACCCACTTATCTAATCTGCTTAAAATTACCCCTGTAAATATTTTGGCAATGGCATCCATAAAGCATATTCCCCGATAATTAGTTACATCATTAATATCACCCTTCTTATGTAAAGGATATACAATTGATTTTTTAAAACAATGTGGAACCTCACTCTTATGCAAAATTAAATTAAAGAGTTTTTCCATTTCTATTAATAATGAATCCGGGCTCTGTTTGTAGAATTCATAGGGTTAAAGATGTCAATAGTAACTTAATACGTATATTATGTAAACATATGTATCATTATTATGAGGCCCCTTCTTCTTCTCTTCTTGTTGTTGTTGTAGATTAGCTATACACGCTATATGTTCAATATTAATTGATTAAAGTTAATTAAACATAATCAAGATATTAGTTTATTGTTACTGTTTATAGTAATTCAAAACACAATAAACGGTACCAGGAACTGGCACATACTTTCTCACAAACATATTTAAATTATTAAACAGATTCACTGTGTCTTCATAATTTTGTAGGTGAGGTTGAAGAGGTGATGTTTAAAGTAGGAGATTAACTAAATATTATTATTATTAGCTAGAGAGAAAACTATTCGATCGATTTCGAACAAATTTGCACAAAACACGTCTATTAGGCCTGTATAGATGCACGAAAAAAGGTTTTGACAAATTTTGAAATACAACCCCTCTTTTGGCCAAAAAACCCCAAAAAATCAGTTATTATTATTATTATTATTAGCTAAACGAGAATTTTTAGAAATATGCGGTTTCTTGCATATTATGGTAGGGCACATTAAAGGCTACAAATAAGCCAAATTTTATCACAATCGTTAGAGCCGTTTTTTTATAAAAAAATAATAACTGATTTTTTGGGAATTTTTTGGCCAAAAAGGTGGTTGTTTTTCAAAAATTTTCAAAAATTTTCAAAACCCTTTTTCGTGCATCCATACAGGACTAATTGACGTGTTTGGTGTAAATTTGTTCGAAATCGATCGAATAGGTTTCTCTCTAGCTTTGTATACTTACAGACATTTTGTAAAAACCACTTTTTTTGGACTCAGGGGGTCCCAAAAGGGATATATCTACAAAAATTTCGACATAGATTCTTTTTGCGATCACTATACTTTCTCTATTATTAGTTAAACGAGAATTTTTAGAAAGACGCGGTTTTTGCATATGGTATAGTACATTAAAGGCTACAAATAAGCCAAATTTTATCAAAATCGTTAGAACCGTTTTTTTATAAAAAAATAATAATAGATTTTTTGGGGATTTTTCGGCCAAAAAGAGGGTTTTTTTTTAAACTTTTCAAAACCGTTTTTCGTGCATCTATACAGGCCTACGTGAAATGTCTGGTGCAAATTTTTTTGAAATCGGTCGAATAGTTTTCGCTCTAGCTTTGTATACATACATACATACATACAGATATACAGACATACATACAGACATACAGACAGACATTTTGTACAAACCACTTTTTTGGACTCAGGGGGTCCCAAAACGGATATTTCCACAAAAATCTCAACATCGATTTTTTTTGCGACCACTATACTTTCTTTGTACTATAGTATAATGAGAAAGTAAAATCGAAGATATACGAATTGTAGGTTTTAATGTCTACTTTCGGAACTCGTTTAGTAAATTTAAATGTGGCCACTCAGGTTAATAGGGCGCATTATACGAGATAATAACCTAATTTGTTTGTACTGTAATTGAGGAAAAACTATTAATGCTACAAATTTCATGTTCCGCCTGTTTGAAGTGCGCATAATAGACAATCATTTTACGAAAGATCTGCCCCTAAAATACTGTAAATTAACAAAGATATAATTTTTAGAAAAATAGTGATTTTTAAGCTTTTTTATACTTTTCTCGGTGGATTGGGGTCTATAAAAAACATTTTGTAGGTGTTTTAATTCTCTACAAATGCCCCATTGGAAGTATCGTGATCCATCCATAAAATTGTATAATATCAATGAAAAACCCAAAACAGTTCTATTTATTGTTATTTTTGTTCATAAAAAAATGCGCAAAAGCTCATTGCCTGATAGTTTTACTTTCTCACTATACTATATATAGTATAGAGATAGTATTATAGTGATCGCAAAAAAAATCGATGTTGAGATTTTTGTGGAAATATCCGTTTTGAGACCCCCTGAGTCCAAAAAAGTGGTTTTTACAAAATGTCTGTCTGTATGTAGCTAGAGAGAAAACTATTCTATCGATTTCAACCAAATTTGCACCAGGCATGTCAAGTAGGCCTGTATAGATGCATGAAAAAGGGTTTTGAAAATTTTTGAAAAACAACCCCCATTTTGGCCAAAAAACCTCCAAAAAAATCAGTTATTATTTTTTTATAAAAAAACGGCTCCAACGATTTTGATAAAATTTGGCTTATATGTAGCCTTTAATGTGCCCTACAACATGCAAAAAATCGCATCTTTCTAAAAATTCTCGTTTAGCTAATAATAATAATAATAATAATAGATTTTGGGGTTTTTTTTGGCGAAATGACGAAAACTATTCGATCGATTTCAAACAAATTTGCACCAGACATGTCAAGAAGGCCTATATAGATTCACGTAAAACGGTTTTGAAAAATTTTGAAAAACAACTCCCTTTTTTGCAAAAATCCCCAAAAGTCAGTTATTATTTTTTTATTAAAAAAAACCGCTCTAACGATTTTGATAAAATTTGGCTTATATGTAGCCTTTAATGTGCCCTACAATATGCAAAAAACCGCATCTTTCTAAAAATTCTCGTTTAGCTAATAATAATAATAACAGATTTTTGGGGGTTTTTTGGCCATAAAGGGGGTTGTTTTTCAAAAATTTTCAAAACCTTTTTTCGTGCATCTATAAAGATCTAATTGACGTGTTTGGTGCAAATTTGTTCGAAATCGATCGAATAGTTTTCTCTCTAGATAATAATAATAATAATAATACTTATTAGTTAATGTTCTACTTTAATAAAAAATTACCTCTCCTACCCCACCCTACAAGTCACAGTGAAACTGTTTAATAATTTAAATATGTTTGTGAGAAAGTATGCGCCAGTTCCTGGTACCGTTTTACTTTCTCACTATACTATAGTATAGAGAAAGTATAGTGATCGCAAAAAAATCGATGTTTAGATTTTTGTGGAAATATCCGTTTTGGGACCCCCTGAGTCCAAAAAAGTGGTTTTTACAAAATGTCTGTCTGTATGTCTGTATGTCTGTATGTCTGTATGTATGTATGTATGTATGTATGTATGTCTGTATGTATGTCTGTATGTAGACAAAGCTAGAGAGAAAACTATTCGATCGATTTCAACCAAATTTGCACCAGACATGTCCAGTACGCCTGAATAGATGCACGAAAAAGGGTTTTGAACAATTTTGAAAAACAACCCCCTTTTTGGCCAAAAAACCCCCAAAAATACAGTTATTATTTTTTTATAAAAAAACGGCTCTAAGGATTTTGATAAAATTAGGCTTATTTGTAGCCTTTAATGTGCCCTACCATATAAAAAAACCCGCATCTTTCTAAAAATTCTCGTTTAGCTAATAATAATAATAACTGATTTTGGGGGTTATTTGGCCATAAAGGGGGTTGTTTTTTCAAAATTTTTCAAAACTTTTTTACGTGCATCTATAAAGACCTAATTGACGTGTTTGGTGCAAATTTGTTCGAAATCGATCGAATAGTTTTCTCTCTAGCTAATAATAATAATATTTATTAGTTAATCGCCTACTTTAATAAAAGTATACAAAGCTAGAGAGAAAACTATTCGATCGATTTCAACCAAATTTGCACCAGACATGTCCAGTACGCCTGTATAGATGCACGAAAAAGGGTTTTGAAAATTTTTGAAAAACAACCCCCTTTTTGGCCAAAAAAAACCCCAAAAATCAGTTATTATTTTTTTATAAAAAAACGGCTCTATCGATTTTGATAAAATTTGGCTTATTTGTAGCCTTTAATGTGCCCTACCATATAAAAAAACCCGCATCTTTCTAAAAATTCTAGTTTAGCTAATAATAATAATAATAACTGATTTTTGGGGGGTTTTTGGCCATAAAGCGGGTTGTTTAAAAAAAAAATTAAAAACCTTTTTACGTGCATCTATAAAGACCTAATTGACGTGTTTGGTGCAAATTTTTTCGAAATCGATCGCATAGTTTTCTCTCTAGATAATAATAATAATAATATTTATTAGTTAATCTCCAACTTTAATTAAAAAACTCTCCTACCCCACCCTACAAGTCACAGTGAATCTGTTTAGTAATCTAAATGTATTTGTGAGAAAGTATGTGCCAGTTCCTGGTACCGTTTATTTTATTTGTATTGTAAAATATCTTCAGCTGATTTTTTAATTTTTTCCTCAAATATAATTATACTAGTTCAAATTATAAAACGAAAATTCTGTGTTAGTAAAGCCAGCTCAATGGACGTTTCTCAAACATTTTCCTTTTAGGCCTATTTATTACCAGCCTACATCGTAAATCCAATAACATCTGCTTAGCGTTACTGCCTGTAAACGAGGGCTAGAAATGCTAAAGTCACGGAGACACTCCGGCAATTAGCAGAGCATTCCTTTAATTAATTGGACGTTATTAACAGATAACTGCGGGCGCGGCCTAGAGCGAGTCTATTACGAAACGTCCCTCGACGTATTATCAACAAATACCAAAGGTTTGACACGATCAGGCCTTGTTTTACATTGTCTATATCAAGGGTCAATACGAGATAACGTGCTTAGGATGATCAAGCCTATGAGAGCTACTTTCTTGTTGTTTGTAATTTGCTAACTGCGTAGTAGTCCAGGGCATTTAGATCAAAATCGACCGAAATAAAAAAATGTTTAGAGCCAGCAGATATCGAGATGCGGTTGTCTGCATTGTGTTCAGAAAGCTCCCAGGAAAAAAGTCCATACGGTGTGGTTATGCCGTTTTTCGAAAAAATGCATTCTGGTGCAATAAACGCATTTTGCAATTGCATAATTACTTGCAATGTTTTAAGAACGACTGGGAACTCGGAAAAATCGCTCGATAATCGTTACTCGGGTGTTTTCGGAGATGCCGAATTCAATTCTGGCATTGGAATTACCCGGGGGGCGCTCGGGGGTTGTTCCGCGGGGGTGCACGGGGGGTGATTAAAAATTGCAATTTTAAGTTAAAGAACAAAAGTGTAGCCTACAAAGAGACTTTTTAATTCATTTAACCTTGAAAACCTTTTAAAACTGTGTGTTTGTTCATGGCCTAACAGAAAGAATTGTTATCCGAAACGGCTCCCCCCCCCCCCTCTAGTTCGGTTAACCTTGGTTTTACTGTACTCAACTTTCAACTAAAAACAGCATTTTTCATCTTTTTGTTTTTTGTCATTTCTGACGAGACTATACAGGGTGTATCAGGAAGAAACGGAAAGAATTGCAGGACGTGTTCTACT
>JAGFPH010006680.1:0-17689 GCA_018207615.1 Philaenus spumarius
TCTTCAAAATCGTACATTTACAAATAATCCAATTAATACTTTTTATTGCAGGGCTGGGTGGGTACCATGATGTCTGTTTTTGTTGCAAAACACAACATGAAGCAACCGTTTAGTCCGATGAAACAATTTAAGACATTTTTCTTCAAAATCGTACATTTACAAATAATTCAATTAATACTTTTTATTGCAGGGCTGGGTTGGTACCATGATGTCTGTTTTTGTTGCAAAACACAACATGAAGCAACCGTTTAGTTCGATGAAACAATTTAAGACATTTTTCTTCATAATCGTACATTTACAAATAATTCAATTAATACTTTTTATTGCAGGGCTGGGTTGGTACCATGATGTCATTTTTGTTTCAAAACACAACATGAAGCAACCGTTTAGTACGATGAAACAATTTAAGACATTTTTCTTCAAAATCGTACATTTACAAGTAATACAATTAATAATCTTTTAATTTCAGGGCTGGGTTAGTACCTTGATGTCTCTTCTTGTTGCAAAAGACAACATGAAACAACCGTTTAGTACGATGTAACAATTTCAGACTTTTTTCTTTAAACTCGTACATTTACAAATACGTAATACAATTAATACTTTTTAATTGCAGGGCTGGGTTAGTACCATGATGTCGATATTGTTGTTGCAAAACACAACATTAAGTAACTGTTTAGTCCATGGAAACAATTTAAGAAATTTTTCTTCAAAATCGCACACTTACAAGTTATAGAATAAATACGTTTCTAGTTTCAGGGCTGGGTTTTTACAATGATGGCACGAACCTTCAACTTCCTGTTTTATACCAGTTTGAACATCCAAGATTCCCGCCATATTCAATTAGAGAAAAATCTTATATATATTGTCTGAACACAGCATTTGTATCTCAAACTGAATTCTATCTCTTTTAAGGAGACAGAAATGTAGGAATCGGGCAAAATGAGAAGCAATAATTGTTTCTCATCGATGAGACACAATTGGGGTATACAGTTAAGAAACGAGACAGAATTGCAGTGTTCATATAAGTATATATATATATATATATATATAGATTTATATAATATGTAAACAAATACTAATTTAAACATAAAAAATAATAGCTGAAGTATTTGAAGTAATAGAAAAATATCTATATTATCATTTATAATTTTAAATTTTAGTGACATTAGAAAACATTTTTCTTTTGACAACTAAAGTTTGCAATAAAACTGTTGCAGATATTGTATGGATTCTCAATCGAACTGTTCAACTAAATAATGAAGTCGATGTGAACAATAGAGCAGAGTTACTAAAGACTCTAATTTATACACTTTCTCAAGAAAAGGTAAAACATAATAACAGTTCCAGTCCTTTGGATTAATAATCATGTTCAGAATTCAATTTAGCACTGCTAAGTTTTTCTTTTGTAAGATAAATGTGATGGAAAACTTATTAGTTGGCAATATATTTTTTTAGAAATACATTAGCAGCATAGTTGTTAATGGATTTACAACATTTTGCAATATGATACATTTTTCTTGAGGTTGGATTATTGCACTATAGTACTGACTGTTGTTGTTTTATGAATTGTTTTAGCTGATTTTGATTTTGAATATTGTCTGTGTTTTACTTTTATTTCCTCACAAATTTAATAATTAGTTTTCCTTTTACAGTATTACATAGTATTAATAATTTTTTTAAATGCTGGAAACATGGTAAGTAAACTCCAGAATTTGGTAAATAAATATAGTCTAGTCAATAAAGGCTTTATGGAGGGAAATGTTTGAGAGAGAAAAATTGACTTTAGGACTTTTTTTTAAAGTGGTTAGGAGGTAAACATACTTAAAGTTCTCGGACCTGAGGGGAGAGCGGGGTGCAGGGGCGTTCAGAAAGTAACTTTTTCTGTTTATAAATCAAAAACTGTGGTTTTTTAAAGATAAAACTACTCTTTGCAAAATTTAAGCTAATTAAATTTCCTACAAGTTTGTTCCTGTTAATTTTTCTCTGTTCCTGATAGTTTTAAAGATATCCGCCCTCGAAAATCGCAAAAAAAAACATTTACCCCTCCTTTTTTGTCATTTTGTTTTTGTCTGTATAACATCAGCATTTTATTTTACAGTAAAGCCCTCAGGAAAGAAGTTGTATAGCATCAAATTTCTTTTAATATGATATAAACTTTATTCTTTTATCTGCAACTTATCAAAAAGTAAAACAATTTGAAAATGTTTGGTAAATTTAGAGATTCTGCAAGAATACTGTCTTTATATTCCACATTTTCAGCTTTCACCAGCTAAAACCTTTTAGATGTGATACTATACACATGTATTTACTTTCAAAAATAGAATAATAATTTATTTAAATTAATAAAATTTATATTGTTTAAATTAGTAAACAACAATACAGTAGAATCCCTCTTAACCGGCCTCGGATCAACCGGTCCTCGGATTAACGGTCTATCCCATGGAACAACAGAGTTTGTTTTCTCTTACAGATTATATTACTGTAACTGGCAGAAGTCTCAAACGTTGATTGTTTGACGGACATTTCCCGGAAAATAAAGCGAGGTGACACAACATTAGGTGTGCAATGTGTTAGTGTTGTGGCAGGCAGAACAGGGGAGGGGGAGCGTGAGTTTGATTCCCTTCTTGCTTCTGCAGCAATTGTATTTTTTCTTAGAATCAATTGACAAAGTGGCATCCTTTGTATCTTTTTCTTCGTCTGTTGCTTTGTCGGAACCTTTCTGAATTTCATGGGAGCAAAACATGTAATATTTGTAACATATTGAGTAATATGTTAAGCAGCAAAAAGATTCAACGGCATTAGACATGATGAACGTACGAAAAGGGGTTACAAAAATCGTTGAAAGATAAAGAACAGAAAAAATAACTAATTTTTTAAAACAATGATACAGAGTACATGTATATGTAAATTCAGTAAATGTATAAAATGTTTAATTTGTTGGTGTTTGTTCATGTATCTATGTACATACAATACAATGAGTTGCAATAACGTCTTATTTGCTTGATTATTTATGAAATATGTAGTTTATTTTTGAACAAAATCTATTTATACGAGAACCTCCGATCAACACGCTAAACAGGTAACCGGCCAGGGTCCAGACCTGTTAAGAGAGGTTCTATTGTAATTATTTAAATTAAATTTATTAACCACAGTTTTGTGTCTGTGGTTAAAATGAGACCTTGCAACCAATTTTATGATAAAAAATAAATGGTTTTAAATTTAACATTGCTCTTACAGAATAAAATTCAAGATTGCCGTCACTACAGCAACACCTTTGAAAATTAGTTTTTTAAACGAGAATCCTCCTGAAGTATTACTTATATGTAGACACAAACATGTTTAAAATTTTTTTTAGGTTTATAATTTTTCTGAAATGATCTTTTGTAATTGATCTTTTGGTGATTGTAATAGTTTAAATTATTGATTGTGCCTTTTAATTTATAATAATTATTGATTTATAATTTTGTCTGTACCTTTAAATTGTCTTATACAACTATTTTCTGTTTAATATATATAAGAAAAGTAGAAAAGATATACGAAAGTATGTGTATAAGATTTTGCAAAATAAACTAAAATACGGTAACCTAACTAGGTTATGCATTGACTATACCAATACATATTATACTTATACCAATACATATTACTTGTATACTGTATTTGCGTTTTTTTCAGCTGAAGAAAACATTTAATCAGATACCTGATTATAATGAGTCCAATGTGAGTGAGATCTCTCTAAACGTTACGTTTCTAAGGAAGGCTCCTATAATTGTTGCAAAATTGCCTTATGTTGCTACTGACACTTCTAATTCTGAAATAAAATGTGAGTAGAATTTATTTAAACCCTACAAAGTTTGATTAGAACTGTTTAGAATGTGACTCTACGCCAGAGGAAATTCAACATTCTATTTATTATAATATCAGCTGTTGATTGCCCATAAAAATTGAATTTTATTATTATTATATACAACAAAATCTAAAATGACTATAATTTAAATTTTAAAATAATGCCAAAACAACTTTTTAATACATAGGAATACTTAAACTTTGTTTATTGTTATTAATAGTTATAAAATAAAAAATAAAAACATAACTATTAGGAATAATTATTGTTAAATGTAGTTATAAAAAGAAACAATTCTTAATTAGACTAATTAGTATGATTTTCCCAAGACAATAAAATGCATAGAATAGATAGATAGCCTGTTATTGTGTCACTTTAGCTGACTAGCTAAGTCCTAGTCATGGGTTTACTGGTGCCGGAACACACCGGAACGCCGTTCCTGTACTGCTTTTTATTAATTTTTGTTTACGTTTTGTTTTAACGTTGCACTGCACCATCCACTCCCTCAATCACACTCATTCATCACTCGGTTCAGAATTTTACGTCCAACAAGCGACATTTTGGGACACCAGACAACCCTTTACTAGCCTCGCGACACGTATTTGATGCTCAACTATAAATAATCAGAGACTGATGATTCAGAGTCTAGAGGCAGCCGAAAAGTTTAAAAACCAGCGATGCTTAAACTTTTATATTATTAACTTTTTCGGCATGATCATTATTTGTCATGACTTTAATTGTCATCTAAAAATATTTTATCCAAATTCTACTTTTCAAGAGTAAGCGCCATCTTTGTTTTCCTTTATATCAACAACTAAGTATATTGCCCCTGAAACATTCATCCATAAAGTCTAACAGATTTTTTTTATAGCAGGATGGCAACACTTGCAATGTCAAAATTTGGTATATAACAACGAATACCAACCAGAAGCACATAAAAAGACCAAAAGTTAAAAGAATTTGCTTAAAAAAATCTGTTTCATATATTGGTCCTAAAATATGTAATAAATCACCTTTAGAAATTCGGAACGAAACAAAGATAATAAAGTATATGTTACGAGTAAAGGGTTGGCTTTCGGGTTTCGTGTCCTGCGATGGACTACAGAAGAGTCCCGCTGTTCCAAAAATCTGCCTATTCCGAACCGAGTTCAGAAAAAATACTGATTTTTTTAACATAAAAAAAGTTGAAATTAAAAAGACATTCATGAAAAACCTTACATTTATTGTTATACAAATAAGCTTGATGAAAATGCCTGAAACCAAATTGGAATAAAATCTGGTTTTGTTTCCTTCACATTTTCCACATTTTGTTTTTCCGTTTTGCGGGAAGTTACCGCAACAAGCATCCAGTTGAAAAGGATACCAGGTCCGTCAGAAAGAAGATTAGATACAACAGCTAGGCACTAGTAGTAGGTAGTGTTATTGCCACCTGCCAGTTGCTTTCATCCGTTTTTTCCCTAATTTTTTCGTTATCTCGAGCGAGTTTTATTTTTTTCTCGATACTTTTTCAAGATGATGCGTGCTACAAGACGGACAGACTGTGGGATGACAAAACAGACAGTTCGAACAACCTATCCCGTCCCTTCCGTTTTTAGAAGAAAACAGAATCATAACATAACAGAAGGAAAAAACAGATGGTGTAAACCTACAATAAGGCGAGGTCAAGAGCATTTGCACGTCTACGTGTGATATGAGTTCAGTTTGAGCGTTCACCTCCTCCTCCCTTTTCTCCGAGCCGATCAACGCTGTATAGAATTGACTGATGTATGTCCCCATACTTAATTTACGACTTAACAAGCCAATACGTTGATATTATTAATGAAATCCGCCTATTCTGAATTCCCACTAAACTGAATAGTGTTCAGTCCCAATTAGTTTGGAATAGCGGGACTGTACTCTATTTAATAATCTGAAGTAGTGGATGTTTTTTGCATTGGTTAACTTGGGATGTAAGTGTTTATAACCATTCGAATGCAGGGCCGGATTTAGCATTTTGGCACCCCTAGGCCCAATAATTTTTTCCGCCCCCTAGTCTGGTTAAAGTTACTTCCCCAAAAACCTTTATTAAAAAATTATATCAGGCCTATATGTTAATTGCTTAAACACCACTCCACGATGCAATTTTATCATTGCAAGTTTTTTGAGTAATTTACTTGGTTCTGGGCTTAACAAAATGCCGTCTTAAAACACTTTTAGTAATTTTATGTATTAAATAGTGAGCTAACGTTTGTGGGACTGAAACAAAACGATCCAACCCGCAGAGCATTCCCGCAACAAAGCATGGCCATTGCTATGTTAATAACTTAGGTTTTGTTCAATTTAGTCATTTGGGCAAATAAATAAAAAACTCTGTAATACATTATAAAATAGGTTTAATCTCAGAAACACAGCTTACATGAAGTATTTTGATAACGTGACACAAAAACATAGTTCTCCCGTGTTTGAGATCAATGTTGTAACGAAGTTTGTGCGTAATGTTGAAAAATAGTTTAACTTTACCAACAATTATTCGTTCCAATAAACTTCAAAATCAGAATGATTTTTTTGTAATCAATTCAAAAAGTATGTTAAGTTATGGCTATTTATTTTTATTTCTAGATATTTTTTTAAATATTTTTTTCTCTCGGCCGTGCGCCCCCTGGGAGCTTGCGCTCATAGGCCCGGGCCTACCGGGCCTGTCGGGAAATCCGGCCCTGTTCGAATGTATGGTAGTGTATAAAAGTCTAGGGTCTTTTTTAGAAGATTACCGCCACTCTTAAAAAATTGTACATGGAGTGAGGGTAACAAAAACTAATGAAACTTTTTAACTAGTATATATATTGAAGTAAAACACATATTACTTAATTGTACTTTGTAAACATATATAAGTTAGTAACATCAAGTTCTTTTAAATAACAGAAATTCAAGGATTTAAAAAAAATAGCCCGAAGCTCTAGCTTACAGTCTTTAGTCACAGTATGTTTACCTGCATTCAATATTCATGGCTCTTCTAAAAAAGACTCAAAGTCTGCATGTGTGGGAGTATATGTGATATCCACTGTTCTTAGGCAACTATGAGTATTTATATTTACATTTTTTGACTTAATTGTGTATAAAGTGGCCTACTAAATCTACCTCAGGGGTAGCCGCATTATTTTATTAGTTAAGAATGTAGGTAGACTAACTATTCTGTATTCATTTAAGCTTTATATTATTTTGTATTTGGTTTCCTTTCATGCATTAACCATCAAATTAATACTGGAAGAAATGGTTAGATACATCATCCTAACTGGTTCATTGTATGTAAGTGTAAATACTTGGAGAAAAATAAATATTATTTTCAAAAATATTACATCTATTAATTTCTTATCAAGGATTAGTAACATATCTCAAAAATTGAAAAATCTATAAAGATTAATAAAAAGTATTCACCTATTGTTTTCTTATAGATTTGGATTATACTGTATCTTGAACTTATCTACCATTATTTATGCATATTACATAATTTTAGTTGGATATAATAATTTATTATTATTATTTACTGTACAAGGTGCAACAGAGTATTTGAAATATATAGAAGATGTAGAATCCAAGCGACCAACTATCTTCAAATTACTGTTGACGCCATCATCTTCCAATGAACACGATATACAAGGTATTACAGTTTTTTATTTAACAAAGTTATTTCAAATTATCAGAGGTGTAAGTCATGAACAAAATATGAACTATAAAAAAATCACCGTAACTTATTTAGCTTATGAATAATCTGTTATGAAATGTATGAGCTTCAAGTCTGTTTCATAGTATTGTGCATTTACACGTCTATAGCCACCTTTATTTTTGTTAGTCTTTAACTTTGATATAATATTGTAAACATTAAAAAAAAATTTCATAATTTAAATACAATTAACACGATTACCTATCATTTCAAGACAGATAACAATTGCAGTTCATAGTAAATCAGATAGTTGATCAATTTGTTTATGCCATAATAATAAAATGGACCAGTAAAAAGGATCTTGAGTAAAACAAAACAAAAAGAAAAATATCAAAATCTGCAGTTACAGTTACAACAAAAGAAATAATTTACAAGACTAACAGTAAATTAACATTTTAATTCTGATAATATCACCTTTGTTCAAATGACAAGGTGTTAGTGTGTTCTCAAGTATCTATAAAACCAAATCTTTTATTATTTTATTTAGTTTTTTATTGGTGAAGACAGAAATATATTTAAGTGATAAATTACAACATTTTAATATTTAACTACTTTTAGCATTTTGAGTTTTGTCTACTCTATCAACCGTCTAGGACAGTAGCTCTTAACCTTTTAGGATGTTTGCCCTCTCTTTGAAAGCACTCAAGGTCCATATTATTTTCAAAAAATAAACTTTAATAATGTCTTATATTGATAAATGAATATTACACGGAATGATAATTGTTTCTCCAATATATTTGTTCATATTATTTTTACTAGACAAAAAGTACACGTACAGTCAAAGAAAACAATGTGGTAGTTAAACAATGGTTAACAAATGTTTTCAATTAATGAGAGTTTAATGAGTTGACACTGTTTGTCTTTCAATGTACACCTCAGATCACTTTCAGGTGCTTGTTATTTTGACTTGATATGAGCTAGGACTCGAACATATAGGTTGATGAAATTAGCACCATCAACTTTGCAGCTTCCGTAGCAATTTCAAGAAAGTCAAAATTCATGTCAATTCAGTGCCCTAGGCAAAAAATAAATTCCTTTCATTTATCTAATTCACAGAAAGTTGGTTTTCATGCTTGCAACATCACGGCTACGTCATATTAATATCAACGGATTTGTTTTCGTTACTGTATTTAAGTGTGTTAGATAAGGACCCGGAAAGCAAAAATAGTAATGTTTTTCTAGCCCCATAGGTTGAGAACTCCTTGTCTAAAAGGTTAACCATTTTGGTTTTCAACAATAAATTGTAAAAATTTTAATTTTAAACCTTGTATTGAATTAAGTAAGTGCAACAAAATATTATTTATGATTTCAATATTTTACTCTTTTTTAGCATTGGTTATAATGTTGGCCTTAGCCGAAGGTTTTGGAAGTTTTGAACCCGTTTATATAGGACACTTCAAACTTGAACAAAATCAGAGTACAGCATTCGTTCAGTGTAATTTAGAAATGCCGTACCCAACTGTGTGTAGTTTGAGGTAAAATATTATATATTTTTGATGATAATAGTATTTGATTAATTTCGTCACTATAGCCAGATGTACGAAAATATCAGATGCACTGGGGTTTAGGCCAGGTGATACCAGTCATATCAACTTCTGATCCATATTATCGACATATAGGCAAGTCAAAAGCCTTATGCGTCAACCTTGTGTGACAAAGGCTTTAGATCTGTGCAAATTTTATTAAAAACAACTGAAAATTTATTGAAATTAGGTCATTAGAAATAAAAATGTTTTGACCAAACAACTTTATTTTTTAATAATACTAGTATTAAAATACTAAAAACATTACAATTTTAAAAGGTTTAACAAATTGCTGCATATTATTCTAAATAATTATCAGTCTTACAAAAGCTTTATCGAAGTATGTGTAACAGCTTTAATAGCATATTTCATCACTAGTACCATTCCTAAAATGGATGTTCTTTTGCACGAGATCGTGGTTTTATGTGCCAGCTAAAGTTGAACACATAAAAAAGCGATCAAGCACCTAAATGCTCTTTAAGTACAAGTTATGACAATACTTTTTATCACACTCCACTAGAATTATACAAAAGTGCTGCTATCAGTTGTAAAACAGCTGAACCTTTTGAAGTTACAGCTGTTGTAATGTTAAAGCACAGCAATGTATTATTTAAGTACAATACTTTTAGGTCCTAGTAACAAAAATAAGTCAGCTGGTTATTGAATCGGCTGTCTTTTTTAGCAAGTATTGAATTACTATAATAAAGAATTACTTTATGGACATATCGCATGCATTAAAACATCAGTTTATAATCACAAATATTTATTTATTGACTAAAGATTAAAAATGTGTACTCCATAGTAATAGTTAATGTAACTCTTAATATAAAATGAAGAGTTTTTATTGCTTAATTTCTTTATTTTGTGCCAATTTGACTAATGAAGAAAGGGTAGTAGCATGTAGCACAAGTAAGACACTTTTTTTTATAAGGCGTAAAATCTGAGCGGTTATCATTGCTTCACATGTAAGACAAACACCATTTCTTAGGCTTGAATATATGCATCTGTATTGGGTACCAACTGTTGTAAACTGGAATAGTACGATTAACCGCTGTGCCACTCTACTACTTTAACAAAATGTAGATATGAGTAAAAGTATTGTTAAATTAACAAAGTGGAACGGTACGAAATTTACACATAAAGAATATCTGAAAATTCATCTCATTCACTATTTAAAATATGTATCTGTCAGTCAACATCTCATGAATATAATTAGTGTTAGTAAAATAATTGTTAAGAAAAATTATAAAACCATAAATGACCAGGATCTGGATACAGAAACCAGCAAGAAATTATATAACGTCTATGAAAGAAGAATAACTATTATTGAACAACAAGGCGATGAAAGGCATCATGAGTATGATCATTCATAGTTTAGCTTCCAAAGCATATAAAATTCGTCAAACATTTTACAAATAGAAATTCAACACTACTCACCAGCAGATCTTAAACCTTAAACACAGTAAAGCACCAATGCAAGAAGTAACAGCTCAACCACCTAATTCAGGTCTAACCCAAATGCTAATAGCTAATTATTAATCTACATCATCCAAGTAAGTTAGCAAGACATTTCTTCAACATACCCAAGCTCACGAACCACAAATCTATTAAAACTCCAAATTGATCCTTTCATTCGATAAGCAATACCTCCAAATTAACTTCCAAAGTACCCAGTGGCTCTATCTTTAATAGTTCATCACTGAATAAAATCATAACTCAAAACTATCAGTGCAATAAATAGCTCCTTAAGTGACTAATTCTTAAACTATTAATGAACCATCATCCGTAAAGTTTCGTCATATTTCTTATTGTAACTAAATTCTCATTATCACTCAAATAATTCATTCGTTATTCATTAGTTTTAATTTTAATAATCCTGTTTGTATATTATTCTAAGTCCTTACTTTAAAAAAAATCTGAATTCAGTAATAAAATTCAATGTTAATAATAATTATTATTCTGGTAACAATTTGTGGATTTTAGATTTGTTAATTTAATAAATATTTACTGTCTTGTAACTAGTTGTTATATCAGGTCTTCTTTATTTTAATTTATAGCTAGTCGGGGCAAAAAATCAAAATAAAGAATCAAGCCTATTTTAACTGCAGGTTCAATTTTATTTTATACATCATAAAAGAAATATTCCAAATTATTAGAAATATAAGATTATAAAAGTAAAACAATTTAAAAATGTTTTCAATTTACCTCATTTTTGGAATCGAATTATAAGTTTAACAATAAGAAAGGTATACGGAAAAATTTGAAAGCACCTTTTTATTTAGAATTCAAGACTTCAAATGTGGTAAATATTTTTAAAGACCATGCACCACACTCCTCATACTGGGTATTGAGTTGCCTCCAAAAAATAATAAAACTTGAGAAGAACAAAATTGTTTTAACTTTACAAGTGCTTGTAAGGTAGGGTTCTGTAATTGTTTTAAATTGAATACAATAAAAATCATGTTCATATGGGTTGGTGACAGTTTAAGCAATGAGGGATGTACTCCAACTGGAACTGTGTTGATAAGTAGCCCGACTTTGATAGCTCCTATATCTCGTGATTAAGCTGTCAAAATTTAAAAAAGTTTTAGATTGTTTAGTGGGGGGAAAACTATTCAATGATACCAAACTTGATAAGGTAGGCAAAACATTTGTTTTCAGTTTCCACAATTAAAAAATTGTGACCAAAGGTAGTAAAATGAAGGAGCTAAAATGTTGTGACACATGGGCGGATTGATATGAACCATTGCATTACATAACCCTGAAAAAAACAGATCTTCAATATTTGGTGTAAAAAAAATTGCGGAAGGAGCCATTCAAGTATTTTACTGCTCAATGGTTCCTATTGGTTGCTCAATTGTTGCAGTAAGGGGTACTGCATTGAGTGTTTAAGTTAGTGTCAAAGTACTGACAAAGTATCTGGAATAATATGATTGCATCAAAGACAATCTACTGTCAATGAAGTAAAAGCTTGGTTAAGAAGCATTTGATGCTTGAGAATAAGTATTTGTTAAGCTGTACCTAACAATAAATTAAAATTCAAGTGTCAGTTTGGTGTAGAGAAGAGAAAAGTTCTGTATAAAAATACGTAAATATACAAGTTTAGTACAAATTGGATATACAATTATGGAATTTTAACGTTGGCAATCTTTCTTAGCTTAACAATTGAAATACATTTGTCTTACTGCTAGAAAAATATTTGTATCATTTTACTGTTGTAATTTTCTTCTGTTGCTAATTACATACCTTTCACTACATGTATTCTAATACATACGATAGTTTTACACTTGAACTATTTTATTATTATTAATATCCACAATTATTAAGTTTTTTTTATTGCTAAACAATTATTGTACTCATTTCCAGGGCGGAATTTACTATTCGTAATCGGTTAATGACCTGTGATTTATTGCCTCTACATTTTACATTTTCTGATTTCTTTCGTCAACCACCAATGCCAGGTAAGTAACAAATTTAATGTATTACAATTTAAACAAAATATCTTGTTTATTTATAGCAGTGGTTCTCAACCTTTCAGGCTCTGTGCCCCCCTTTAAACACTGATTTGCCTCTCCCCACACCACCGCCGTATGAGTTTAACAAAAGTAGTACAATCGGAATTTGAAACTGAAGCTGGTTAGGATAGCTGAAGCTGGTTATTAATTGAAAACATAATTTCACACACAAAATTTAATATTACTGCACACAACTTACAACATACAAATTTATTTTATGTAATCTAGGTTAGGTTTGCATATAGTGCTAGTAATTTTCATAACATTAATGAGAGGACTGGCACAAAATTGAATAAATTATAATTTGATTTTTTTATAAATTCTTTAATACACTCACACCTTCCTTGAAATTCTTCTATGAGGGGAGGCACTACCCCCAGGTTGAGAACCTCTGATTTATATTATGTGCTATTTTTAACAAACTTCACCGAAATATTTTATTATCACAATAGTCTTAGAAAGTATATATTTAATAAAATTCAGTTAGAGTTTAGATGACAATAATCTTTAAATATTTCAATTTGAAATCTAATTTAACTAATGCAATAAATAAAACAAAAATTTCTGTTGTTTATCTTTTACCACTTTAAAACATTTTTGATGAAAAAAACCCAAAAAACAGAACTAGTATTTTGCTAAATACTAATTGAACATAATCTTAATACAAACTTAATTTAGCAAATGTGCTATCTGCTCGTTTTTTATAAGTATGTAATATTTGTGCTGCCATTTAGTGAATATGATCAAAGTTAATTAATTTTATTACTAGGTAGGATGTGCAATGCCATTTAACACTTAATTGATTTCGATACTGCCAAACACCTCAGCAACGGATCTTCCCAAATTTCCCTTTTTTTACGACATCCAGTTGTCCTTCCTGTGGAGTTTGTCTGGAATGTGGACCAATTCGTCCTGTTTCATTTTGTCCAATTTCAACCCAAACAACCACAGAAAGAGCATGGTCTGCGACATCAAACAACCTGGCCAAAGCCCTTAGGGCCTTAGGGCTCAACAGGCAGTTGTGAAGGCCATCATCGCAATCCATATCTACCAGAAGATTGGGTCATGAATCGTAAACACCATCTCAGCAACGTGGGCAAACCAATTAGTTTCAAACTTCACCCTCTCTGGTTAACTTAAAAATAGAAACTGAGACCCCCCCCCCCCAGTCACAGTTCGGTTCATTAACCCCAATATTCACCCACATATTCCAGTTAAAGAGCATTTTAGCCCCCTACAACATAACTGATCATGACCACTTTTAACTTTTTAATTAATACATCTCAAGTGTTATTAATACATCGAGCCTTATCAAGAACGGTCATTGACCGTGCGTGATAATTTATTTTATTTAAAATGTGTTTGTGTTGTGTTTAAGTGTTTGTGTATTTATTGGTTAATATACAGTGATACCAAGACTTACACTACCCCGTCTTACGCGAATCCGGAGTTACACGATTCGTCCTCGAGCATCCTTAAAGCTTCCCTTCTTGAGGACTGGTTTGGTCATCACTTCATACCTGAAGTTAAACTTTATTGCCAATATAAACAACTCCCATTTAAAGTGATGCTATTAATCAACAACGCACCAGGTCATCCTCGTGCTACTTTAACTATTATCTACCCACGTGTGAAAGTTGTATTTTTACCACCAAATTACAACCGGATTGCTTCAACTGATTGACTATTGAGTCATCAAAACATTCAAAGCTTATTATATGAGACTATCGTTTGCCCATCTGCATGAAGTTATGAGACAAAACAATGAGCTCTCTGACAAAGACTGTTAGAAACAATTCAATGTTCAGATGCCGTGATAATCATTGGACAATCTTGGAATAAAGTTTCACAAAAATTTTTAAATGGCTGTTGGAAAAACCTGTGTTTATTTTTTTCACCTCTGAAATTCAGACAGAATCAGCGCCAGAGCGTGATGAAATTGGTAATGTGATTGAAGAAGTTGTCGACCTTGCCAGACAAATAAATTAGAAGTGGATAGTGATGACGTCCAACTGTTGGATTCACACAATCAGGAACTGACAATTAATGAGCTCATAAAAATGTGTGGGGAAGAGACAAGAGAAGAACCTACATAAGTCTTTAGACCCAGTCCAATTAGAAGATCAAATGACAGTTGGAAACTTGACAAAAGGCCTCAGTTCAATTGAAAAAGTTTACAAATCTTGGAAAACATAGCCCGCATTTCTGCTACAAAAAAAGGAATCAAAAAATTATTAGCGTGCTAGGAGGAAATTTTGCATGTGAAGAAAAAATCGTTTATGAAAAACAATGGATTTTATGAAGCCTTCTCCGCCAAAATAATTTCGGTTTAACTTTTTTTTGCAGTTAATAATAAGTAATTTAATTTGTTGTACTGTAATATCTAAGATTTTATTATACATTTATCTTTTAAATTATTGTTTTCTTTACCCTCCGATCCCAATTATATACTGCATTGTATTATATAAACATAATTTGTATGTATTTATATGCAAAATTGTACCCCGACTTACGCAAATTCAACTTACACGGTTATCGCTCGGTCCCACCTATAATGTAGGTTCGGGGTATTACTGTATACATTTGATAATAACTGATAAGTAGTCGAAACACATCATGTAAAAATAACAAAGACAAGGTATAATTATTAAGGATTGTTTGACAGCAACGCCATAAAAGAAAAGTAAAAAAAAAAAAATAGGTAATAACTATTGCAATTATTAAAAATCTAGTAAGGCTACAGACATAAATATTGTAATCTCAGCTCCATCTCACCTTGAGCACTATCATCACACTCAATGATCTATTTAAACTATAAAAATTTTCCATATATCACCACATAACAGCAAATCTTCAAGAAATGGAGATGACAAACACTCACTGCACCAGTCAATTTGAGATTTATTTATGAGCTCAACCAGACCTTGTGATGATAGTAGACAGCTTTATCGTCAGTGAGGCGAAGAATCGGACAAAACACATCTGTCAATAGGTGTTTGAAAGGATTCATCAAGTTGTTCTTACTGCTTGTTTCACCAGTTCATTCTTTACTTTATACCCATTTCTTCAATTCAATTAATTTAATTATTTTTAAATATACATTAAAAAAAATTTATAATAAGATTAATAAATGATTGAGTAAAAAAATTAAGATCACTAAATAATCAAATAAATGATCTATAAAAAAATTTTATACATAAAAAAAGGGGAATAAATTTCACAATACCAATAAGATAGAACACTAACCTTACCACTGCACTATTATTCTGTGTCCCTCATTTACAATTATTAATAGCAATGTAATATACAGATTAGGTTTTGCACTACAAGACGACACAAAGGATTTTTATAATTTTATTGACAATTAAGTGCATAGTGTCGAAGTGAAAGAAGGCAAGTGCAGGCTGATGCGCCACCAAGGGTTTACAAATAAGTAGCCTCTGTGGCAAGATCGGAGGAGTTGGAAGTCATCTTCACTAGATCTGAGGTCTAATTATTTTTAACAGCCCTTGAAGCTGCATATTATTTCAACTCCACTCCACCACCCCACCTTTTCCACAGACCAGCGCTAACTTTTGTTATAGACAGAAGTTTTCTTTTTTCGCATGTGGTGATGCGCCCAAGGTTGTGGTCTTCAACTGGGTCACTATTCTATTTATCAAATAGAGAACCCACACTCTAGGAGGTTAGTAGGAGCCACAGTGGAGAAAGTTTGTTTTATTGATAGGTTGTGTGGTATAATTTATATTAAAATATGTAGTTAATTATTATAATGTACAGCTAATTGTACATAACTTTTCTGTAAATTAGCAGCCGTTTGGTGACTCATGTCCAGCCCATGATTTAATAATTATAAGCTGGTTGTCTGTGGGTTGATGTCGTATGTAGTAAATTACAAGTGGCTGTAAATCAAGATCCAAGTGTTATAATAGCGGGAAAAGTAGTTAAGATCGAAATGAGTAATACATTAAATGTTCTACACGGTCCATATGCCACAATCTTCATTCATTGTAGGCCTGCTAAGTAAATATAATTCATTTTGAGGAAAATTTTAAATGTACTATCCCTTTTTTTATTCAACTTAAATGTTTCACCACTTTTTTTATATATTTTAGAAATACTTCAGCCTACAATATTTCCAGAGTTGTGGAGCCTTCTATTAAGCAAAGGAGCTATTCAATCTTTCCTTTCTCTTGAATTAAAACAAGAAGATGTTAAAAAGAAACTAAGCACAAAGTTAGCACCTTTCATTGTTGGCAAAAATGGTAAGATATTATATTATTCTACACTCGGTTCCACATTCACCGTGCAGTACAGAGCGCCCATAAGCCATGTTATTCATACGACAGTCTCAGCGATAGTTGCCAACTAAAATACATCAACTCCCATGCAACGCTCGGTCAGTTGACGCAACCCGCATGACAATAAACGTGATGTTCCCTGCAATGGTAGTAGCATGTCTATTCTCCCGTAATGCACGTTGAACGTGGAATCGAGTGTAGTTGTACGCGCCGCACATAGATTAAACTAAGCTCAGAATATTGTATTATAACTGCAAAATACAGTTTGAATACAATACATATAGTGTTTCAAAGCTAAAGTATAAATTCAACCATGCATATTATTATTAATAAGGCAGTTTGTGTTACTTTATTTGAATTATTTTTGTCTTTCCATTTCAACTCATATAGGACTGAGACGAAAATATGATTCATCAAAGCAGCAGGACTTAACAGAATGATGTATTAATTAATCTAAGAATCGCTTTATAAGCAATTTTTTTAGTTTTACTATGATCTACAGTGGGAAAAGATTGTTGCCAGAATTCGCATTCGAACCTGCTATGTATTGCCCGTGTGAGAAGTATAGGCTACGAAAAACAACAAAAGCTTGACCTTGGTTAAAAGCTTTACATTGATTTGTTAACAATAAACACAAAGCAAAGTGTAATAGTCCAAGAGCCCGCGACGATCAGGCATTCCTTATGTCTTAAAAGCTGAAAGTTTCTATATGTATGCCCCTAATACATGTAAAAACAATCCCCGATTATAAAGTTTGGATTACGTTGGCTTTGACACGTAACAGGTAGCAAAGGTGTATAAAATTGCACCTC
>JAGFPH010006680.1:53735-67952 GCA_018207615.1 Philaenus spumarius
ATGGTCTTTTCGTTTTTTAGTCAGAAGAAAGTACCTACTGCAATAGTACCACGATGCGTTGAAAATGACTTCTAAGCTGGACTAAATAACTGTTTTGATTTGCGCACATTACTTTCATACTGACACATAAAATGAAGTCTTTTACTGAAATTTCTTTTAACATTTTTATCAAAAGAGGTTTGAAGTATTAAACTTAAAATAACCAATAAGAATAATGTCTTGTATTTATACCATATATTACATATTTAAGTAATTAATAAATTGAATAACGCCATTAAAAAGTAGAAACAGAAATCAAAACATGGTTATTTTGCATAGGAGTTCCTGAAGACGAAGCACTGTAAAAAACTAGTTTTATTGGGAAATAATAATATATTAACAACTTTAAAATTTGGGAACTTGAAAAGACCATAGTATATCTAAAAATTTCAAACATCGATGTAGAATGTTTTTATTCTAAGAAATAGTTCTATATTAGTTCAAAAGGAAACTATTAAAGAAAGAGAGAGAGAGAGAGAATAAATAAACATTTAGATAAATAAACTGTTTTTTTCTTAGCTCTTTACTTTTCTTTAAATTAAGATGAATGTGGAAACAAGTCACTCTGATGAATAGAGATAGTGTCAAGTAACAGCAGTTTCCCAAGGGGGTCTATAAACTGCTCACTCTCGTCCAAAAAGTGAAGACAAACTTCTAAATCTACAGAACACACTTGTACGAAACTATCGCAATTCATTTAAATATAATATGCTCGAGCATTTTTCTCTCTCAGAATTACATCTTATCTGTTCGAGTGCTAACAGACTATAATTTATTCTACACAGTCATATTTTACGCACAAAGAACCCGCTGATATTTTAATATATTTTTGAAAAAAATATCAATATATTTTTTATATATCTCGCTGTGAATGTTCGTTAGAGAAATTCGGACTAGCCTTTTCCTTCAGGATATTATCAATGTGTTTAATTTCCTTTAAGTAGAGAACAATATAATAGTAAATGTCCCTTATACACATGTTCCTGAAATAGATGGGCAGGATGTAAATAAACAGCTGTTTCTCTTCCACTTTTAAAAGAATGCAATTTTCAGCGTGATTATGATATTCTGAAATCGGAAACCTGTGCTTAGGTTTTTATGTTCTCGGCAAAGCACTAGCTTGTAACACTTTATGGAGCAGAACGGGCAACAGGCAGCGTGATTTGTTCTGCGTTAAGTACTCGTTACTTTGTACCCGTGACTTTGTTTACCCTGAAATGTATTTATGTTATCTAACATTGCTTAACAAAACCGGACCTAATGATATTCAACCGTGTTCGGGAATTTTGAATATGTTTTATATAGGCAGTTTGAAATTTAAAAAACCAAGGTGGAGAAGTGAATGGCACAAAATAAAGTATTCAAATAGTAATATTTTGTATTTATAAAATTCAAACAGATTCTTAAATTTGAAATTATTTTGAATGTAACCGTTAGATGCAAGACTTGTCCTTAAATGTTATCATGTTGGTTTTTTGTAAAAGTACACTACGGTTTCGTTTTCACGGAAACTAAAACTGAAATGTTATATTGACTCGATGTTGAATAGAAAACGCGGTAGCCTAAAGTTTGTTGTGACACTGAGAAGAAAATACATTTATTAAATCCAATCAGTATTTAAAAATGCGTGGAATGACATATACCATTCAGTATACTTAATATTGTTTTCCAGCAAGCAAAAATTATGGAGACACACATGAACACTTACTTAATATAAGTAGGCTATTAAGAATTGATACAAGCTTGGTTTCTCCAAGCGTGCCACTATAACCATAGATCATGAATAATAAAATAGATCATGCATGTATACGGCAGCTGTGTGGCGAAAATAAGGTTGTCGGGAAAATATTGCATGATCGCGCCGCGGGGTAGCGCTAGGGAGAAATCGTTCATGTCATAGGTGCTACTCATCGGCTTCCGTCGTTTCCTCATAGATCGCTCCACTATCGTCGAATTTCCAGTAGATTAAAATATTGCATTGGATCGGAGTTCTATTAGGTTATCCAAATACAATGCTATAACTCCGCAAACCACCCCCTCCATCGGAGCTATATAAAAACCATGCTTATGTCTATATATATATATTAATTTCAAAACTGTACAATCAGAACGAAATTAGCACTAATTATTGTTTGACTTATGTACGAAAATTTTAAGGTATATTTATGGAGTCATACACGTACATTAAGGATGGATTTTGAAAGAAAAACATTTTTTAAAGTGGAACAAAAGTGGAAATTTGGTTGAAACTGCTGTTCGGATCAAAAGCTTAATTAACAACACATGTTTGTTTGCATTCATTACCATAGCAACCAACTAAGGAAATTTATATTTAGAATCAGTTTAATATTATTCTTCACAGCTTTTTTCGGTTAGATTAAAATGAAAGCAAACACAAACAAAAACCAACGAAAAATGCTTACTGTATTATAATAATTTAGTTCAAACATCTGTTGCTACATACGGTATTTTAAATAAAACGGCTGATTTGGATAATTTTGGATTAGGCCTACAATGAACCAAAACACGTTTGTTTGCAACCAATTTGACAATTTTAGAATCAGGTATTTCACAACTAACAGTTAAAAAAATATTATTTGTAAAAGCAAACATAGGCTTACTGTATTATAGTAAGTCAAACATATGATATGATGTTGCATAATATTATATTGTTTCCTTTAGTTGGTAACTTACAAATTTGTATGAAATGTTGATTATTGATTAATTATTGAGTATTGCCAAACAGCACAATTAACTTTGTATATTGAATACTACATAGTTGTATGTAGGCCTACAGCTTGATTTGTAAAATGTAGGTTTTTTGGAGTATTGTTAAAGTATAATAATTACTTCTTTGTTTAGGAATACAAAGTTGGATTCGAGTTAGTCCTTTCCATTTCTTTTTTTTTTGCTATCACATTAATTAACATTCTTTGTCCCTTACAAACAAAATGTCCCTTGTTTATTCTCAAATGTCTGGTATATTTTATCAAGGGGGAACGTTGTACTAAACAGGGTCTTTTTTTTTGTTTTAAATAGTTTGAAATTATATCCTCTACAGATAACCTGTTTTTTTATAAATACAATGAGTAAAAAAATCTAATTAGTATCAAGGAATTACTACATTGACGTAAAATGAAAACTTTTATAAAAATAATATAAAGCGTGATGATTGTATGGTTGTAAATATGTCAGAAAGATTTAAATTTATTTGAATTTATATATCCTTCAGAACGATGATCACACCGGCATTGACAACATTCGATTAGTATTCTTAATAGTAAATTCAAGACGACAGTGTTGTTAGTCTTATATCTGTTTATATTTCTTTTTTCAAAATGAACTGATATAAAAATACTGTACTTTTAAATATCTTTGAAGTTAGGGCAAAAGGGCTTAAGTCAGAAAATGTTAACGAAATGTTATTGTACGAATAAAATATATATTGTTTGTGATTTCAATGGTTACGCTTTCAAACTTCAATGGTAAAGGAGTGTAAGTTAAACAAAAACATTTTTTCGTGGTTTACTTTTAATAAATATATATATATATATATAAATATCTTATTAAAATTATGCAAAACGTCTCCAAGCCGGAGACCAGGTAACCAGTCATATCACGTCAGCTTGGAAGCGAGCCAACCGCAGTTTGCTTTACTTTCGCCCTCCTACCCTCAAACCACAGATATGAAAAGTTACCTGGTCTAGCCGAGATTAGAACCTGGTATCTTCTGATCAGGAAGATTCCACGCTATCCACTCAGCTCCACTCAGCCATCTTGTCGAGAAGAACTGAGAACGAAACATCACTTTAACTACATGCTACCATATTGCCTATCGCGCCCCTTCTCTTCTTGCATATAGTGTATACTGCAATGCAAGCCATGAGTTTGTCAAAACTTTGATTGCTAATCTATATTTAACAATTTCTGACTTAAGGGTCGGCTCTAGTAAAATAGAAAGCAACCTGCGACTCCCTATAGCGGCGGTAGGTTACGCGGACATTGCTCATCCTAAATCCATTTAAAACCCGCAATTATTCAAATAGTGTTTTTAAAAAAATACCAAACTCTTGGGGACAAAATTCTTCATCCGAATGGCTTGGTAATTTTTCGCTATAATTAATAGTTACAACGTAAAAAATATTTAAAATCACCCTATAGCGGCGGTAGGTTACCCGGACATTGCTCAGCCTAAATCCATTTAAAACCCGCAATTGTTCAAATAGCGTTTTTAAAAAAATACCAAAATCTTGGGGACGAAATTCTTTAGGCGAATGGCTTGGTAGTTTTTCGCTATAATTAATAGAGACAACATAAAAAAATATTAAAAATCAATGTTATAAATTGTTAATAAATATTAAAAAAAATATTTTTCTTAATTTTTAAAAAACCATTTGCATGCATATTGACCAAAGCTTTAAAATGACATATCGTTTATAATTTTCCGATCAAAAATAAAGGAAAAATTTGGATTTTAATTTAACATTGGTCTTATGGAGAGTCAGCCAACATGGCCGACAGATAGAGCCGACCCTTAAGGGTCTGCCCCAGTAAACGAGAAAGCAACTGGAAACGCAACCGCTTCTCACTGTACCCTATCTAAACAGTGCAATTTCTTGCAGCTGAATGCTTTGACATTGCATCATTTCATACCATTTTATAAGTCTATCTTTTGTAATTGAGTGTTGAAAAAAACTGAATATTCTTTATAAAATTTCTTATCCGGCTTGCAAATTATTTTTCATTATACATTTTTTATTGTGTTAGGAAACAAATTCTAACATTATACTTAAAAATGTCAATTACATAACAAATTAAATCAAAAGCATTTAAAAAAATGTAAATTGCAAGACGGATGCGTATTGTGACTGTGCTTAAAATGAGACCTTGCAAACAATTTTATGATAAAAAGTAAACGAAATAAATGGTTTGAAATTTAACATTGCTCTTATGGGATAAAAATCCAAGATGGCCGCCACTACAGCAGACCCTTAAGCCCTTTTGCCCTAACTTAAAAGATATAATAGTGTCTCCTATTGTCGAAATTCGGCCAATTGCGTTTGTAAAGTAACGGAATTCAATTGTTTTTCATATAATGAACTGGAAACTTTTTGAATACAAATTCTTAATTCGTACCTTGACGCTATGACGAAAAGAGTGGGAAAGAGCAAACAGGAAGCTGGATGGAATTAATGATAAATATTTAGTAAACATGTGAAATTGCTTAGAAATAAATAATTCAAATATTAAACGATAGAATAATTTAACACATAAATTAAGATAAGTGATAATTCAATTTGAAATAAATGGAAACAAAGCTAAGTATTTGTGGGTGTGGGATAATGTTTGTGTTAATATTTTACCGTGCAGGGAACAGCCATGAACGAAAGCATAGTGCTTTCATTAGTTTGAATGGTTTTGTATGGAAATATCATGTAAGTATTGTTACGAAGTGAGATGAGGGAGATTATTAATTTATATTTTAATTATATTAGAAGTAGAATTTTATTGGTAGCCTACGGTGAAACACGCGATGAAGTCAAATCGCAGTTGCATTTTGTAGTAAGCCAACGACCGAGCTAGAAGAGTAAAATTGAGTGAGGACAGAGATGTTAAATAGAGCGAGATCAGCAAGAGGCTTGACATAACAGATGACGCTAGGTCTCGTATCAGAAAGGTAGTTGAGAACTTTTACAAGTTGGAGTGTTGTGGAATGTTCACTTCGAAAGCCAAATTGCTCGGGACGAATGACGTCTTTGAGATGCTGGGTGAGCAGGGAGTAAACTAATTAAAGACTTTAGAAATCGTTGGAAGTAAAGAGATGGGCCTGTGATTTTCAGGAAAAAGAGCCGATTTCCGGGTTTGTGACTCGTGATTATTTTGGCTCCTTTCCATGATGATGGGAAGTGACCTGTTCGCATGATTCTATTGAAGATATTTGTTATGAGTGCTACCGTAGTAGATGGGATGTTGCGAAGCGCGGTGTTGCTCACATTGTCTATGCCAGGTGCTTTACGTGTTGGGAGTTTACTAATGAGATTGGCTACCTGGTCGCATCTGAAAGGGTCGGGGAGAGGCCCCATGGGACAAGCAAGATATTTGTCAAGAAACTTTTCGACATGTTCTATGTGGTCATCATCATAGATTCGTGCATTTGGAGTGAATTGGTCTTGGAGTGAATCAGCGAACGTTTCAGCTCTGTCCGCGGGTGTGTAGACTACACCATTACGTCCATGAAGAGGGTGTTTTTTTTTGCTAGGAGCTGGCGATTTAGTTTCCATAGGGACCCGTTTTCTGGAGTTACTGTTGATAGGAATAGGTCCCATTCATCCTCAGTATGGGTGGCTAGTAGCGACTTTACTAGTTGGGTTTGGGCATTGAACAGTCTCTTGTTAGAGGGTGCTCGCGAAAATTGCCAATTTAGGCTAAGCTTCCTTTTCTCGGCCAGCTCCTCTTTGATGCGAGGAGGGAGTCCAGCCTTAGTCCCAGTTGCAGGGGAAGTGTAAGCACTGGAGTTTAGTGCTGCAGTTATGATACTTTGGAGATGGGTTACCTGATTTTCGATGTCAGCAGGGGGATTGATGTGTGCAGAGAGATTAGGGGTATGCCTGAGAAGGCATTCGGTGTAATTCCTCCAGTTAACTCGTTTACCCTCCTTTTTAGGGGGTTGACGTTGATAGGGAGATGTGCCAACAGATAAGATGATGGGGTTATGATCTGAGCTGAGATCGTCAATGCAGACAAGATCGTGGGAAAATTAAAAAATGTTTAACACGGCAATGTCAAGAATATCTGGTAAACAATTGTTTCGCACGGGGTAATGAGTCGGTTCACTGGGACCGATCACTTTGATGTTTGGGTGATTCTGCAGGAACTTTTGTAGCACTCTGCCGTGTGTATTTGCGATACGACAGTTCCAGTCAGGATGTTTGGAGTTTAGATCGCATATTAGGATGGTTGAATCGTCCGATGAGAGAAGCTTTTTGAGATGAGTGATTTTTAATGTGGCATTTGGAGGGATATATGCAGAGATTATGCGTATATACGTCCCAAGGGAATTGATGTTAGTTTTCAGATAAGCAGCCATTGTTTTAAAACAGATGATGTCTATTACCGAGACTACGGTCTCGCCAATTGCAATGGTAGGCGCCTGCCGACATCTTGGACGACCCACCGTAGACTACACCTTTCCGCGATTTCCACAAATGTATGACTCCCACTTGCATGCCTTAACTTTTATTTGATTTCAGCGAAGTTTCAGATTGCAGCTTGCAGCCATTAGGGTATGGGGGGTCCCTAGATGCTGCTAGATCATTCTTCAACTGTGTTCGGCTTAGAGTGAGTCCACGTGGGAGGGGGAGGGAGGATGTTTTAGTGGGTATGCTCATGGCCTGCGAAGGCGGGTGAATGAGCACCGAACGGTCGCTGACGCTCGGGAATACGGTGACTCATGGCCGGCCGCCATTTTGGTAACATCAAACTCTGCGCCCGGCGCGGTACACTCACCGGAGCCCAGTCAATATTTTGTTGTATAACTAGCTAGTTGTTTTGATCATTGATCACAACTACTGGAAAGTCGTAATTATGCATTTAAAAAAATATATTTTGTAAAATCATTTGTTCTGATTAGTATTGTCATTGTTAAGTTAGTAGTAATGTTTATCTAGTTTTGTGTGTAAATATTGTAAACACAATATTGTGGAACTTAGCCATTCAGTAAATTTATTCTTTAATCATTATGTCTTGTTTTATTTTTTTATACCGAATTTTGCGTTTTGGGTCAAATATTGCAACAATTACTCCAGTTACAGCACTGGTACCTATTTTATTAAATTTATCTGCTCATTTTACGTAAATTAAATTAAATTTTACACCTTAATTAACACCCTACATATTTCAATAGGTATTCGCTTCTGTGAGTAATCTGAAACACGGATGAAATCTTTCGCCAGTTGTAATTCTCTAACAAAGCATTTCCAGACCTATGAATAAATTATATTTTTTATTATTTTTTACCAATGGAATCAGCTTAGAAAGTGCTCGGAACATTATGCAAATAACTTATTATTTTAGCTCAAAATAACTTTAAAATATTTTGTTTTTAGAGTAATTCTGGGTATTGTTGACAACTACCAAGAAATACATTTTTCCTTTTTTGGTCAATATCTCTGTTGTTCTTTGAGCTACAGACAAAATAAAAAAACATTGAATTTGTCATTAAAAAAGTAGACTTTTTTGTCTCTTATAATTTTTTCGTTAAGTTAGCGGTTTTTGAGATATTTGACATTAAAAATTATAAACGGCCGCCATTTTCAAAATATTTAAAATATTGTTCTAATTTTTGGTACAGTGATAAAAGGTTACGCAAAAAATAGGTGTACAAAGTTTGAGCTCAATATCTTTTCTACTTCCAAACATATTAAGTATTTTGTAAGAAACACATACAGGCAGACCGAAAACGGAATGAGATAGGACACATGTTACATTTTTTGTTTCTTTTGACATGCTGAATAACGTGATAAAGTTTGTTCATATGGTTGCAAGACACCCTGTATAAGATTAGTTGTTTTTTAATAGTATTTTTTTAAATTATGTTTTTCTAATTTGTTTCCAACTAATCTGGCTGTGATTTTTCTCTGGGGCTTACTAGTTAGTCTTTCAATTAACACCACTATACAACATAGGCCTAGTTATAGGCTTAATGCTCACCATTATGATTTGTCGCTTAAATGAGCTGATATTAAAATTGATAGCATCGATCTATTTAGTAATGGAGCAACATTTAATAGATGAATGGGTTAAGTGCTCGTTCGTCTTCCTGTTTGACAAGTTAGGTTTTTACGAAACGCATTAGATTACCTTCATCCATTACTTTGTTACTACTACGAATAAATTACCTGATGCAAATAATTTGTATTTTCAGGCGAATTCTTGTATATGAATACTGTTACTTAATACTTTTCTAATTAATGTGTCAATTTTCTCGGGGTCACTAGTAATAATATAAATAAAGATAACCGTAACTTTAACATAATGGTTCAATAATGCATTTCTTGTCGACACGGATCTATTACTTTCTCACTATACCAAAAAAATCGATGTTGAGATTTTTGTGGAGATATCCGTTTTGGGACCCCCTGAGTCAAAAAAAAGTGGTTTGTACAAAATGTCTGTCTGTATGTATGTATGTCTATGTTTGTATGTATACGAAGCTAGAGCGAAAACTATTCGATCGATTTCAAACAAATTTGCACCAGACATGCAAGTAGTTGGCAGATTTGAGATTAAACGTTAAAAAAATTTGTTTATGACCTCAACTCAGAATTAAAGTCAGCTTTATTTCGCAAAGCGATCATAGTATGTGACAAATACTCTCATTGAAATGTTTGTTCAAAACAGATGTTCGGTGATTAAAAAGGGGAAAATATTACCGGTATAATGGACGCAGCATCTATAAAAATAAATTGGACACTTAGATACAGTTGTGAGTTAACTAATTGGTATCATTTATAACAATGAACTGTAGTCAAATAGCAGTCACAGAGTGAGAAACTGATTAAGTCTTTGGAGTGGTCTATGTAGCTTTTAATTTTACTGAGATGTGTAACAGTCATACCAGGTTTGCATTAACAAATGCTAGCAATCAATGCGTTTAAAGGGACGGATGTTTCCTCACAAGGTGCGTGGTTGCTAGCTACACATGCTAAGCAGCTTTTTGTTTACATTTACAGTTCCGATTAAAAAAAATAACACTTATAGAACTAAATTAAACAAATAAAAGAGCACTGTGGCGACAAAATCACACTGATTTAAATAAAAACCCGAACCACAAAACAAGGAACAAAAACAATAACTAAACAACTACATTGTAAGTTATGTTTAATACGTTACCCTTTTGTACATTTCGATGACATGGTCATCATCCTCAGAGGGGTTTAACACTACAGTAGATCTTTAATATCACTGATCTGTAGCATTCACTTCTTTTTTCAACTAATAATAATTTAATATCGATCATTTCGAGTTATCGAAATCCTGCTTCCGCCCTTCTACCCTCAAACCACAGATATGTTTAGATATCTGGTCTCTCTAGCCTACATTCGAACCCAGCATCTTCTGATCAGGAAGACGCATCGTTATCTACTAGGCTACGGCTTGATTAAAGAAAACTGACAAATTAACAAAACTTCAGTTACTTTACTATCGGTATAAATATTACGTATATAGTAAAAGTAAAGTAAAAGATAGTTTATCAGCACCATCTAGGAGTGGTTATAGGAAGTTTGTTTGGTTGCTCTTAAGTTTGAATCTGTATAATATGCATACGCGAGGGGTTTATAATAATAACTTAGATCAGTTCTTATTAAGTTAAGTAATTAATTTAAAACAATATGCTACCATTTTAATAAAAAATACTGTCAAATGAAAGACTAGAACAGGTTTTAAAAAATTGGGGAAATCACACCATATAACTTTCCAATTGTAAGCAAGCACTTAGCCAAGCCAGTCCTGCTTTATGGTGGCATTTGTTGAAACTAGGTGTAGACCTGATGTTTTACAGAACTGCAATGGTACTCTAAAGTACCTCCAGGCTTCAACTTGTAGATAAAGCCACTGTTACCTTTTATAAAGACAGTTGAATTTTGTGGTACTTAAAAGTACCGTCAGTCCTCAAAGGGTTAAATGGTTTTTAAAGTTACTCATATTTATGAGATTCTTTTCTAGCTTTTAGTTTCTAAAAAGATATTATTTTGTTATATTGACTTATATAATATATTTGACTTGTTATATTGACCCTATATATTTAACAATATATATAACAGTTATATTAAACAATAACTGTGTTTTTTTCTGAGAACCTATTTTTATTTTTAACTTCTGGACACTTTTCAATTCTTTACTAGGGGCTCTGCCCCTGGACGCTCCGCGTCCCAACCCCGGCTCGGCCTTCGGCCTCAGATGGCTGCTTCGCTTCGCTCGCAGGTGGAAAATTTGATAAAGAATCTCGTTAATCTTTTGCTCGTTTGTACATAGGTGACCGAGCATAAATTAGCTGTTTTATTTGGCAGCTGACTCAAACTTATTAAACATTATCTCCATAAGATTAACATAGGAAATTTGAAGGATTGTATACCGGGACTCCTTCTCGGGTGAATAGCGGCTGAACGGATGATAATATATAAGACTTGACATATCTGTGAATGATTATGTTCAGTTTTTGATCCAAATTAGCTGTTTTATATATAATAGGTTTGTAACAACCAATGTTTGAATTGAATTAAAATATAGTTAGCATTTTTCGTTGATTTTTGTTTGTGTTTGTTTTTAGTTTGTCAATGTAACCTCAAAAAGGTAATACTACATTTGATACTGATTTTATCCAAATCAGTTGTTGATCAAAATCAGCTGTTTTAAGCTTTTCATACGAACAGCTGTTTTTGTGTCCTTGATAAAATCAAAAGAAATATTTCTTCTTCTTCCTTAAGATTGACCTTCCATAAGATTAACATTGAAACTTTGAGGGCCACTGGGGCGTAGCCCTAATGTCCTAGAACTTCGGTAAATGCTTGATGACATATCTACAGGTAATAAGACACATTTTAAAACAAAAATCATCAAAATCGGTCCATTAGGAGAGGCTGGGCGATTGGAAATAGGTTTTGACCAAATTCTTTTAATATATATAGATATATTCAAATAAAAGAATGTTTTCTGACTATCTTTTAGTTTATTTGACTATTGCTGAGATTTACTTTTTTATTAATTTATCTTGAAAACACTTAGCTTTGACTGTGATAAAAACAGCACGTAAATGTTTACATTATTAACATTCATTTTTGAAAATAAAATACAAAAAACTTCAAAAGGCTTCAAATATATCATGTTAAATTTTGAAATTATTTTGAAATGACAAACAAATATGTACACGTGAAATTTGTTTAAATTATAACATTTCCTAAAATAGCCTAATAAGCAGCCTCTACCGATGATAGTTGCAACAAGTCTAGAGTTGTCAGTGGGTTTCCATAACAGCTTATTAGCGAATTTCCATATGAAAAATGAGCTATTGCAGTGACCCTTATGGTAAGACCCAAGGTCGGTAGTAGCAAATGAGCACCGATCATGATCCCCAGAACACGTTTTGGAGTGTCATTAAAAATCATATATATATATAAACATATGTATAATATATATGTATATATGTGTTCGCACTCTAGAGGCCACATTTTAAGTCCGATTTGGTCCAAATCGGAGGTTGGTACACATGGTTGTTGTCTACGTCGCTCGGAGTTCGTTAGCAAAAAAAATCCAATAACCCAAAGTACGTTTTTTGAACGGAAGTAACTATTTTTAGAGATTTTTCCTACAAAAATGATTTTTTGAAGAGTTTTTTCTAAAACTTTAAATTTAAAATTTAATTCTGCACATTTTGTTTTTTACGCGACCTTATAGCTCGCTTGGTTCCCCCAAAATCGATCAAAACATAAAATACCATAAAAGTACCATTCAAAGCCATGTGGTTGATTCTTCCATGGGGTTGGCGTGCTAAGCACGCAATGCATTGTGTATTGAAGATACTCCCAATACGGGGGTTGGCGTGGGAAGTACGCAATGCAATGTGTATTGAAAATACTCCCAATATGTGGAATGGCGTGCGAAGCACACAATGCACTGTGTATTGAAAATACTCCCAATATACGGAATGGCGTGCTAAGCATGCAATGTATTGTTTATTGAAGATACTCCCAATATGCGGAATGGCTTGCGAAACATTTTGCAACTATTCAGCACTGTCGTGAGTAGACCTATTTCCCAAATTGTTGGTTGACACCCTAAAACATAGGCCTATAAACTTAATTTTGGAAATTTGCTCAACTCACGTAAGCGGCTCAGCTGCATGGTCGAATTAATTATAAATCTTAAATCTGTTTTCTAAAGAAATACAAAGTTATTAAAACATCCATTGTTATACGGTATTATAAAATAAATGGAATCAACTGTGATGGTCGTAAGAATGAAATTGCTTTTAATTGAACGGTTTCCAAAGTGTAAAGAAAGTTATGAGCAAGAAATTAGTAACACATAGTTCTAATTGTGCGTTCAGACCTTGCCTCGTGCTTTGAAACGGTCACTATTTAATCTACAATAATCTAGATCAGGAAGATTTTTTTTTTTTTTTTTTTTTTTTGCTTTCCATGCCACTTTGGGCCTTTTCGGCTAACGAGCATGTTTTTTTGGGTTTTTAATATTTTATGGTCCCCCGCGGGATTTGAACCCGGGACGTCTTGCTTATGAGGCAAGTACCATAGCCGTTGAGCTATGACAGAGGACTAGATCAGGAAGATATTCATTAGTTTAATTGCACGAATAGAAGCGTCACATAATATAACTTCAACATGATTAAGGTGAGTTGTAATTTTATTATTAGCTACATATTACAGTACCAAATAAACGTAAAATTTCTTTGATCAAAGATTTTACATCAGAGAAATTTAACGATTCTTTGACGAAATAATTTGTTCAAACTTTGATGAATCTTTGACACGTTGTAAACTTTGACAAAGATTTAAAAAAAAAGGAACAAGAACAAAGTACTAAAATATTAATGTAGTAGGCATTTTTTAGGGAACCTCCTGAACTCAGAATATATGTTTTTTCAGTTTTCGTGTATCTTTTGTGTTACTTTGCTTTTATATGTATAATACGATGGCAAAATTGACACGGAGAGTTGAATCTATGGAAACTTAATTTTTACATTATGAAAAATAAGAATGTTTGTGGAACATCCACACGAATGCCTACAAAACCACGATGTAAGGTTACAAATTACATTTTGTTAAACCTTTAAAACAAATTACAAATTAATGTTTTGCAGCCTGTAATATTGGGGTTGGTAGTACAGCCTATTAAAAAAGGTTTTAAATTGGTTTGTTATTGTTTTTGTTCCTTCTATTTTTGGTTCGGGGTTTCATTCAATCATTGGTGTATAGCCTATGTTTATGTTTTTACTTTCTCCCCCTATACCATAGTATATGGAGAAAGTATTGTATTCGTCAAAATTTTCGAGTTTGAGTTTTTGGTGGAAATATCCGTTTTGGGACCCCCTGAACCTAAAAAAGTGGTTTTCGGAGTGATGTGTGTGGGTGTGTGTGTGTGTGTGTGTGAGTGTGTGTGTGT
>JAGFPH010006681.1:0-10682 GCA_018207615.1 Philaenus spumarius
TCCCAGCTCGAAATATTAAGGATAATCGAAAGAAAAATGATAATCGATTTTTTTTCGACTTTGGGAAATCGATAGACTGGTAAACTTTTTTGTATGTTAATCTACATACTTTAATGTACTTTTAAAAAAAATTCAGCCGTATTGCAAATTACTGGTAGTTGTAACTTATACCGACTGGGCTAGTTATTAACAGTACTTTTGGCTTTTCTGATGAACAAAATACATGAAAATTACAATTAAATAAAGATATAGGTCTACTATTTAATAAAAACAGTCACACTAAATTACATTTCTGTACTAATTTATAAACAAACTGTGACTCCGTCTTCATCCCCATTAGAATCTATTATGAGCCTGAGTAAATGATTTGGAATACATCAGAATAGGTTAGTTAGCATGCAAATTGGTTTACAAGCAATTTAAATCTGAAATGTTAATATTTACAGTGCATGAAATTGCTTTGTCATACATTTACTACTTGAAATGAAACAATGAAATAATTCGACCACGCAGATGTACAGCTGACGTGAGTTGAGTGAATTTCCAAAATTAGGTTCATCATGTTTCAACCAACTATTTTGGAAATTGGTCACTAAAGAAGGTGCTGAATAGATTGTTGCATTCAGGAAATATATTAGTAGAATTTGTTTCCACCTCAGCCTCCAGTCCCGGATGACACGCTACTTCGTTCCGCTCACAGCCGCAAAACTTTCTTTGCGAGTTTAAATTTACTGAATAATGTTCCATATTATTTTTTTTAATAAAACCAGAAACAATTTCAGAAACAAATTTCATTCAAAATCTCAAAATCTCAAAACTTGTTTCTTCCGGTCCAAAAATTGATTCCGGTTGTTTAATTTTGTTGGCTAACGAACTCGACCGAGTGACATAGAAAACAAACGTGTGTACTAAGTTTGAACCAAATCGGATGTAAAATGCTACGGTTATTGTGCGAACACATTTATAATAAATGTTAGGATACATATATTTATATATATACATATAATCTTACACTAAAAAACTTCTCCGGGTACTATGATCGGTCCTCATTGTCCACTTCCGACCATAAGAATCAATGCAATAGCTAATTTTGTAATATGAAAACTCGCTAAAAAAGAGATATACTCACAACTATTATTTTGTACTTGATTAGACTATTTACTACACTCATTCCTTTTTCGGGTGTAGCTGGTTTTTACAGAAAAAAGATAGTCAGATGTTGACTTACTCAAATACAAGTAAGTTGGAAGCAGTAACAGGTGATTTCAATCAACGTATGACTGCCCTTAATATAATAACAATGCAGCAGACTCCATTGTGTTTTTGGCTTTATTGTTTACACAGACGAAATTGTTTAATGCATATCTACTTCGGAATGCTTAGAAAGTTGTTTAAAATTGTACGTTGCAATAGCAGTACCGTAAAAGTAATTTATAATTTTAATTCAGTCATTGTAATTCACGGACAGGGACGTCGCTATGGGGGGGGGGGGGGGGGTAAGCTTGACCCAAAGCTTTCTGCCCGTTGGAACCTCCACCACAGAAATTGAGAAATATGGTCAAACTGTTGGAAAACTTTAGATTTTGCTTCTCCCCAATAATTTGTTGTAGCAACGAACGACCCAGCCCAATGATCGGTTTTTATAATTATCATATTATTGGTTATTTTTACTCACGTCAATTGATCTTCATTAGGTTTTCTTTCTTTCTAAATGCAATTTCGGACTAATTCCCATCACGTTATATAAAGTATACATAATACAATTTCGAAAAACACACCACGTAATTCACTCCGCTTGGACGTAAAGTTCATACGCGCACTGTTATTCAATACTGAGTAACAACATTTAAATTGACTTATACAATGCCTTCCTTCTTTTAAATAATATTGTTAAAACGTGTAATACTGCGTAATGATGTGCGTGACATTTATACTTTTTAAATTTGTACTTCAAAACACACAAGTATAAATATCAAGCTAAAGTAATAGTTTACTAGAAAGTGAATAAATTAAAGTTTATTAGTGAAACTTTTTATCGCTCTTATTGTTTTCTCAAAGTGATTTCAACATGTGAGAACCTGTCAAGCAACGCAGAGATTTATAACTTTATGAAACTTTTCTTACTTCTTATAAGAGTTCTAGGAAGTGGTTTTGAAAGCTTGTTTATCTTAAAATAACCATTCCAAAAGAACGTAAAGAATTATAAAGTTGACTCTTTATCTATTACTATAATCATATCTCTTCTTTGACGAGAAGTTTAAGAAGGAGACTTTACTCCATCTATTGAAGAATGCTAATTGTAAAGGGTAGCCTACGACATTTAGTAATCTGCAATAGGGAAGGCAATTCAATAAAAACCTCAAGAAATAGGAATTTAAAGTACAGCTGTGTTTTTATAAGTTTTTATCAATATTCTTATCACTTTTCTCTGATTTTAGAATTCATAATCTTTTGTTAACAGTATGTTTTGGATTGTTTTATAAAAAATTAGATTGAAATATTAGTTATTAAAAATTAAAAATTATTTAACAATACCCGACAGGTTAAATTACGTTTCTGTTCTAATTTGTAAACAAACTTTGAATCTGTTTTCAGGTTGAGTAAATCCTCGTTAGCCTTGCTTCTGAGTAAATGATTTGGAATGCACTTAACGTGTTAGTTAGCATACAAATTGGTTTACAAGCAATTTAAAGCTGAAATGTTTAGATTTACAGAGTATGCAAATTGCTATGGAATATATTTACTAATTGAAATAAAACAATGATTAATGGATCAGTGATACATTCCCAAATATTAGTTCGTACCAATACAGACTATTAAACTTACTCCTCGAATTTCAGGGTGTAACTGGTTTTTAGGAAAAAATTTTGTCAGATTGTTGACTTAACTCAACTACAAGTGTTCGCGAGGCACGTGATGGTCCCTGTGTCCTTGCCTAGATTTAGTTTGAAGGCGCTTGTAGCAATGTGCCACAACCGTCTCTAGTACAGAGCCGCCGTGAATGTCCGCAGCATCGTTATTCGACAAATGCTATTTAAAATCGAACGTGGAATCATGGTACAAAATAGGAATCCTTCAGTGTTTTTTTTTATGTATATATAAAAAATAACATTATTAGTAGCAATTATTGGAAATATGTATGCAATTACCGCTGTGAAAGAACAACATATAAATACTGTTCCTATGTACGTTTACTTATTATACTAAATGGATTTTAATAGATTAACAGATAACAGCTTAAAAGTTATTATAATTCCGATTAGTAGTGTTGAAATAATATTAATAATATGTATTTAAAAACACGGTAACTGTTTGGCATACTAAAACAGTTTCCCACTACCGCGATGTTTTTCTTTGTTAGTGCCAAACGCTAGTGGTAATACAGGCAGTCTTTGTCTGTGATACTTTCTCTGTCTTTGTCTGGGTTTATCTATTTTTATAACTTAAGTCATATCAAGCTTTCGTTCGCTGTCCGTAGCATTGTGTTGTGTACCTCTTCTAGCAATCGTATTTCCTGTTAGAAATAAGCTTCCTGTATAAACTCACATTCATACAAAATATTTTACAGTAACTTAAATTTGGTTAATATTATTGTACTTTATATCTTTTTGATTTTTAGAACCTCCTGTAGCTGTACTGTATATTTTTTAACTTAATTTACTCAATTTATTTATATGTAGTATGATATTAAAGCGAGTGTACTAGGTACACATTTTTTTTAAATCTACTGTATTTTTTGTGCTGATTTTGTTGAGAATTTAGTCAATAGAATTAATTTGAAAATAATCGGTTGTTTTAATTACTAAAACCCATTTCAACATAAGCCTACATGATCAATATCAATACTTAGCTGTATGATGTTCTATTTTCCGCTATCGCCTCAGCCTATTAATAGTCTCCGTTACTAGCCTTTGCGCCTGCTAAACTCGCGATACCGTGCGAGGACATGGCTGTACACGGCCAGGAGACAGGGACCATCTCGTGCCTCGCGGACTACTTGTACTTACCATTAGGCTGCCCTACATTCTGTTAAACAGCAGGTTCTATTGTGTTGGCTTTATTGTTTACACAGACGAAATTGTGTAATTTACACCTACTTCGGAATACCTAGAAAGATGTTTAAAACTATACGTTGTAATAACAGTACGGTAAAAGTAATTTATATAATCTCCGTTCAATTATTAACTAGTCAATAGTTTTTGAAACAACTGAATTGTTTTAAAGAGTAATATAGTTATCCATAAACGATGATCCGCATTTTTAAGAATTCTCTCTAAGCATGGACATAAGCAAATTATTTCCCAGTAAATATGCTGCAGTGTTATTTCTATCTGTTGCCGTGATTCATATATTCGGGGTTTTGAGTATATTCGAGTCTACTGTTCACGTAATTATAAAGTCATAAATTTCCTTCTGATTGTACATAACAGTTTAAAACCTTGTAACAAAATAATTGCATTACAATATAAACTACCCGAAACGCGTCAAGCGAAAAAAAGACAAGGCTAAGAAAGGCGGATAAACAAGAAGAAAAATAAATATATTACGACAAATCATAAATGCACAAGCTTTTTAATTGTCAAAAATCACCACATATAATTTCCCCACAGAATTTTTCCCATTGATGTTGAAAAATGTATTTCTAAATATATTTCTCCTAGATTTTATTTAAACACGACGAAGGGTAAACTGTATATGAACAGGTCCTTTGACCCAATACTTCAATTCTGATGCATGACTTGTCTGCAAGGGTTTGGGTTTTGCAAAGAACATAAAGTATTCGAAGCGTCAACCCCTCAAAACAGTGGACAAGTCTGATACAAATTTAGAATACTTAAAGTTGGTGGATACAATTTTATTATACTCGAAACTGGGATAATATGCATTATATAATATGTATTTGCATAATAAAGTAGACATTAGAGAATACTTATTTTCAAAATAAAATATAAATTACATAATATTTAATTTCATAATAATGTATACACTATACAATATTAATTTTCATAATAAAGTATAATATACAGTCTTTACTCAAACACATTAACAATTATGTAGAATTTGTAAAGCTTCGGCATTATTTGACAACATAATACGATTTTTGTGATAACTCTACCAAATTCATAGAATAAACTTATACAGATCAGTTAAGTAGTTCCAAAGAATTTTTTTACAAATAAGTTCTCTCTTTCTAATATCAGTTCTCTTTTTCTCCATTAACAGCATTGTTTTTATTTTGTTATCAATTTGTCAATGATATATAATACAATAACGTAATACGTATATAGAGTAACTTACATACCATCTTCACAACAGAGTAAATCAATATCTATAATAGACAAGTTTTCTTTCCAACTAAAATTATTACATTATTATCAAGGTTTACTAAAACATATAAACTCTATCCTGGAGAAATAGATGCGCTTTCATTTGTTTAGAGTATTAATAAAATTATGATGTCCATTAATTTAATTCAAATACTTTGTAAAAATAGTTTTTTTCAGATCTTAAAATCTGGGTAAATTAGTGAGAAAAGGATGTATGTCATGTCTACGATAAAGGCAAATAATTTATTTTTATCACAGAGGTTTTTGCAATATATTGAGTTATTACTAAATGATTCTTTAAAGAATTCGTTAAAAATTCTTAGAATTGTTGCAAGTTTTGTGTAATTTAGAATTCGTTTTTTGATTAGCAGCAAAACTAAATTCACGTTTACCAAACTTTTACCAATATAAATATCAGAATTTTTAATAAAATTAAAATTAAGTCACTCATTTTAAAGTTATATCATGATATCATTATCCCAAACTGTTCAGTCTTTTATAAAATAATAATTTTTTAATGAGATATGTTATACATACTCTATAAGACTCAAAAGATACCCTCCAAAAATAAGAGAAAGCATTTGAAACGTACATTTTGCTGTAATAGTTTAGGAGGTAATCAACTTATACGTATATGCATCTCTGCACACTGTGCGTAGGCCTATAGCATCCATAGATAAACTAAATGAGTATTTCAGTACAATGCACTCCAGATTGTCAAAATGTTGGCATGTCTTGCCTACTTCATTGGATTCACGTTAATTATTGCAAGTACAATGTACAACGGGAAATATAAAAGAAGAGAGTAACAAACCTCATAACGATGTAGCCTGGTTAATCAAGCGAGAGATTTTAATTAAACCAACCAACAAGTTTTTAATCCCGGTTTGTAACAAAAAGTCTCCCACTTTGTTTGACGTTCAGTATGTTAGAAATAATTTACTGTATAAAACACGAATGATTGAGTATGTTTTTAATTAATATAAAACTCGAATTTTTTAGTAGCAAAACACGAACAATTTTAGTTTATCTTTTAATGCAGAGGAATTAAATATTTTGTATATTGCAATATACAAAATATTTTGTATTTACAAATACAAATACAACCAATATGTATTACTAAATACTATAATTATTTATACAGTAATAATTTTAAAGATATACTGATTTGTTTTTTTTAGTAATATTTGCTCACCAAACCAACATTAACAGTAAAATGTTGGTCTCGATTTATGATGAAAATGTTTATTGTAAGAAATCATTGTAAGAAATTAGTAGAGTAGCGTTAGGTTTTCTATAGGAACAAGAAGATACAAGAATAAAATCTCATAACAAATATAAAAAAGTTGATACATGAAAAATTGTTTTTTTTTATTCTTTATTTTTTAATCAAAGTTTTCGTTTTTATAAGATCCTTTTTAGTTTTGCGTATGCCTAAAGTGTATAAATATCACCAAATAGAACGATTATATATAACAAATTTTGTTAAACCTTCATTTTTTAACATATGTCTTTGTAGCATAACCGATTTTTAAATATGTATTTTTGTAAATTTATGACTGACAACAATTCTTCAACTTACTGTTTCGTATTACTGTAATAATTTTAAAGAAATACTAATAAGGTATTTTTTTAGTAGTATTTTCTCACCAAACAAACTAACAATTACAGTAAAATGTTGGTCTCGATTTATGATGAAAATGTTAATTGAATGAAATCAACCATTAATAGAGTATAGTTAGGGTTTCCGTAGGAGCAAGAAGATAAAAGAATAAAATCTCATAACAAAAAATAAAAACGTTGAGACATGAACAGGTGTTTTCTTTTTATTCTTTATTTTTTCATCAAAGTTTTCGTTTTTATAAGATCCTTTTTAATTTTGCTTATGCCTAAAGTGTATACACATCTCCAAATAGAATGATTATATATAACTCTTTAGTTTTTAACATAATAACTTTGTAGCATAACAGATTTTTAAATATGCACTTTTGTAAAATTTATCACTGACAACAATTCTTCAACTTACTGTTTCGGTTTGCGTTTAACAATTACCAACAAAGGATATAAAAGTTAGATTTGGTCGAATAGTAGATTTTCACAAGATATAAAATATTTTTAATCTCGGCAAACCCGTTTTATTGACGAATAACAAACTTATATTTTATATTTGTACAACTATGCAGACAAAAATTCGTACGCTTTAAAAACTAAAATATTTCCCCCTTGGGTTATTCCTTAGAGACAAATAATAAACCATTCTCGCGTTCCTTTTGCTTCAAGCTAACAGGTGGATAAATTCTGGACAGTCAGTATTAATAAATATCCAAGACCCTCTATTACGTTCTCTCGTCGTCACTTTATTTACTTTGTCAGTGTAAGCTTCCAGTGACATATTGCTAGTCCAGTCCTACCAACTCAACTTGTTACCTTAAACCTCCCTAAAGTTAAATTATTGAACCTTTCTAGAAAAAAACATTTAAGGCATTTTAAATTTAAAGGACGCGTGAACACATCAACGTTATAAGCAAAATGTTTGACAATTTTGTCAGTTCTACTTTTACTTTATATAATCAATTAACAGGTGCACTACATTCCTAACTATTGCAACCTCAAGTTAAACGAAATACTATGGATGTGTGAAGAAATAAAGGCATAGAATATGCAATTTAAATACATTTTAGTATTATTTCTTTTAGTGATGAAAAAAAATTGAATAGGAAATGTGCCTACTCATTTACAGCGTTGATACATTCATTTAATAGAGAATTATTAAACAAATTTAAAGACTGTGTGTTGTGTGTACAAATTATTTCTAAACAGTCACAACGCATTATAACTCACATAAAATAACCCGATAGTACACATTTTACATGTATGTAACTTTTTTTGTAGTCGAAGCAATTCGTCTTTGATCACAGTCGGCATCATCAGGTGTAAGAATCAACACTAAACACACACGAAAATTTATATTTTAATTAAACTCTAATAACATTATACTTTAGAAACTTAAACTTTAAGGAAACCGATTTGAATTCTGTTTGAAACGTGTCTTTCACACAATATGTCAATGTCACTGTGAATATTGAAACTTGCAAGTTCTAACATTTGATAATTAGTTACTATTATAACTTGTACCTACTTTAAATACATCACATTAATAAATAAAAAAAATCTACAAAAATTTAAGTAATAAATAAATAATTAAGTGAAACTAATCAACTTAATGGACCTTACTCCACGCTTTTTACAATGTGGCTTTTTGTTGAAATGGGTTTAAATGCTATATGATTGCTCCCTTTGCATTTAAAATAATTTTTAACAATACTTGACTTCTCTACATAATATTACTATAAATTGATCAAAATTTTGGTTTAAAATTGCATCCATAATAATTAAATTTTATTTGTTATAATTAATTATTATTTCTTTTTTCCATTCTTTGTGATATTATAAATACTACTGATTGTGAAATAATATTTTAATGATATATATTATTATTATTAGATATATGTTGGGTTAGATGATAGACAGGCATTTACAGTGCTTATCTCGTGCTAAATACAAGTGAATTATTCACTAAAGTGTGAAAGTAACATGTCCAGGAGACGTAATAGTACATTTTTTACCATACATCTTTTACGAAATAATACAGAATCGATGTTATACAGCTTCTAAATAAATCATATAACTTTTTGTTGTTGTTTTTAACATAATGTTGTAATTAAGGAAACTATTAAACTTGATGTAGTATCTTCTATCTACAATATTGTATTCATTGAATTTGTAATCTGAAATATTTGTATAATATTTTGTTTAATATAAATAATATCTATCAGCCAGATTGCCTTTTCTATACCAATTTTAGAAATAATATTTAAAAATTCATAATTTTATAAATATCTATAACTGTGTACATTTCTTTCGAAGTGATTACAGTTTTCAAAGAAACTTATTTGAGTTTAGTGTATGGTTAGGAGAGATATATTAAACTCTGAAGCCAGTCATGCGACGCGCTGTTTGTATCAACAAGATAGTATTGATGACGTCACAAAAATACACTATGTCTTCCCTTACATGATGTTGAAAACAAGAAAGAATTTACTGTTTCGAAATGCAATAAGTACAAATCATTATATTAAATGTACTGTATAGGAGAGTCGTTACACTTATGAGAGTCGTACTGTAAGTACTGTTATACTTAGGTGTCGTTATGTTGCACAGTTTTCCGATTTAGAATAAACGTAAAATATAGTATGTATGTGTGAATTGTAAAACAAACTTTTTGAACAGCCTATTATGACCTTTATGTTTTAATGAAATATTATATGAGGTTAAATAAAAATAAGATCAAATATTTTGAAGTTGAGATTGTGTTTAATAAAGGTAATATTAATATCCTAAACTTAATTAGCTAACAATATACTAATGTAAGAAATAATCCAGTAAATTAGTAGGTTAAGATAAAACATCAATTTATAAACTATTGCTTAGTAAAATTATAGTTTTACGTTTTTATGCGATGTTGTTACTATTTAGTTAATTCATCTATGTTTTTAATAAAAATTATTGTAACTATTCATATTTTTACAGTAATATTATATAAATATTATAAACGGGTTTGAAATCCGTGAATTGGTAGCCTAAACTTAACTAATTGTGTACTTATCTAGTAAACAAAATGTGAAGCAATATGTCAGGTTCATATGTCAGAGAAGTGTATTTCGTATTTATAAGTTATCAAGTTGGCAACCTTCCTCTAGTTGTCTCTCGCTCCATCTTTGTCTTTGTTTACTTAATTTATTTTTATGAAACCTTCAAACTAATCTAAATAAAACTTCAGTTTGATTGAAGTTTATGTACAGTCTCTCTATATCTCTCTTTCTCTATTGTTACACAAATAGTTTTGAAATAAATTAATCTGGCCATATGTCATTTTAAAACTTTGCTTGTTAGAATCTGTGGTTGTAGAATTAACCAATCGTAGACAATTTCACATTGTTTATTTGATGTAAACTATCTTGTTGCTATATTGAGTAATTTAATATTTGAATTGTAAAATAATTAATTAGATATATCATAAATTTTTAGTACTTTTAACAATAACATTATTTTACAACATAATAACCTCTGCAATTCTTGATTCTGAATCTTAGAAACACAAATTATTTTAAACTTCCGCTTGGAAATAGTAAACTCTTGTATTTTGAAATACTCCGTTATTAGAGAGAACAAAAGAAAAATTTTTAATTAAAGGATTAAAATGTAATTAATAAAAATGTTTTGTCTACGTTTTAATATGTTTAATGGCATGATGCTGAGAAGCTAGATTACTGATCGGTTGCAAACCACCTGGAA
>JAGFPH010006681.1:15390-37663 GCA_018207615.1 Philaenus spumarius
ATTCATTAGCTAAACTAGCACAGAGAAAATACTTTAAAGATTTAACTCTGAGAATTTTAAGCAAATGAAATACAAAAATAGTTAAAGCGTTAGAAGATGTGACAATTCGAGAAATTTTAACTTAAATTGTTTGTAACAGGGAAAGTTTATAGACAAAATTATTTACTTAATGGTAAAATCTTTCTTATGGGGTGTTTTAGTGTAAGTTAATGTAAAATTCAGAAGTGTAGATTTTATAAAATGTATTCAATTCTGTGTCTCCTTTATTTTAAGTTCCCAGGTGGTTTGCAACCGATCAGTAATCTAGCTTCCCAGCATCATGCCATTAAACTTATTAAAATGTAGACAAAAGATCCTTTAATTAAACATTTTCCTTTTTTTCTGTCTAATAGAGGAGTATTTCAAAATACAAGAGTTTACTAATTCCAAGCGGAAGTTTAAAATAATTTGTGTTTGGAAAATTCAGAATCTAGAGTTGCAAAGGTTATTGTTCTTAACTAATTTTATTGTTCAGATTCCTAAAAATGTATGATATAACTAATTAATTATTTTACCATCCAAATATTAAACTACTCAATATAGCAACAAGATAGTTTATTTTCAAAAAATACCACTTTTTAAATTAATGTTGCAGTTCCTAAACCTAATCATAAACGTAAGTATTATGTAGTAATTATATAACTCATTACTGAGTTATATATTTTGACTTTGTCATGTGAGTAGTAACCTGAAGATTTGATTTGTCAACTACATCTCAAAATACAATACAGTATTAAATTACATATTAATTAATTAATTTTCACTTTGTATATTATATTACATGTCATAAATGCATACGGATTAGTAATGGGGGAAGATAAGAAATACAATTAATTTCATGAAAGATGTATTCAATCCTAAAGGCGTACTTTATGTATATACAATATGTATACACTTACGAGTACAGGATGGAAAAAATCCCTCTCATCCGTGGCAATATCTTTGTTTCTATTAGGCATTATTATAGACACAACAAGGGAAAATTCTAGATTGAGTGAATTTACTGTATGCATACTTGTATTAGTACAGGATGGACAAAATAGCTCTCATCCGTGGCAATATCTTTGCTTCTAGTAGTACTTTCATATAAAATAATGTTATGTCAATTTTACATTTTAAATTCAGAATGGTTTGTGGCAATAATTAGTGCCTAGTCTTTTATAAATACATTTAGGCAATTTATTGAATTCAAAACTGTTTACAGATCACACATTAAAACAAAATTCAACATACATTTTTTTATATTCTGCGTTTAATGTGTTTTAATAATTCAGTGCTGTATTAGGTAGAATTTTAGATGTATTGTGTATGTAAGTATTTAGAATGTGTAGCCTATGTATGTATTTATTATGCATTATAAGACAACTTAAATGTATGCAGCAGCCATGTTGCACAAGCTGTGCATTGTAAGAGACAAGTAAATCGAATCGAATGATACGATAGACTTTTAAGTAATCTCTTGTATCTGAACGGATATTTTAACGGTTATTAGTAATGGAATCTGCTTACACAATGTTAGTTCTACAAATATTTTGCTGATTTAAAAAATAAAAATATACAATATAATAATCTGTGTTCAGTGTTACCCTGATTTAATTGAAGACGATTGAAAAAAAAATATGTGGATTATATAGAAATATATATATATATATATATATATATATATATATATATATATATGTATACACACACACATCTTTTACGAAATAATACTGAATCGATGTTAATACTACTTCTAAATAAATCATTTAGGTTTATATAGTGTACCACCCTTAAAGGGAACAAACGATATGGAATGCGTGCTGGGTAGAAACTAAGATGGTACATACATAAAGAGAATACAAATTTAAAGATTTTACAAAGAAAAATGCTTCTAACCTTATCTTATTCGAAGCTGATTTCAAACATCTGATTTAGCTATTTACAGGAAATGACAATACATACAATTCACATAATAAACAGTTTGTTTATTGAATTTTACTTTAAAGTAATATACTTTAAAAAAAACTTATATACCGTTAAAAGAAAAGATAAAAATTGATATGCCCTTAAAAAAACAATGATTTTTAAAGAAAATTTACATCATAATATTAATTTAGTTAAGTTCAAAAAGAAATCCCTCCCCAAAAATAAAGTTTGAAAAACCCTCCCTATTTTTAATTTAAAAAATTACAATTGGTTAAATTTACAAAGTTACAAAAATTAGATACATATACCATGGATATAGCAATACATTTATTTTGTTGGCCAACCTTAATACTAAGTAAAATTAAATAATAAAAATAATGGAGTTTAATTTTATTGAGACGTCTCTCATAAAATAAAAAAAAGGTTTACATTTTTAAATGAACCCTTTGGGATTGTAAGATCAAAAAATGCTAGCTATCCCATCCAAATTTTGTTTAATAAAAGAAAATGTTCAATTATAGCCTTTGTTAGATTAATTAGATATTCAAAAATAGCCTTTGCTGGTTAATTTATTTTAAAAAAATAGTAATTTATAATTTAAAAAAATCAAGTATTATTTATGTGTGATCAGTGACATTGCACTTAAGTTACTATTGCACACAAATTGTTCTTTGCGAAGACGGTGGAATAACAGAAATGTTCGATGTTCAGTTAATGTCGAAAAGTTCAGCTGATTCTTGAACCAGTGGTTTCACCACGAACAAAGTACACCATGATTTAGTTTCAGAACTTATGCACTTAGTTTTTCAAGTTCAAGGTTGTTTTTTTTAAACAAACGGGCATGTCTAAAATCATGTATAAAACTGCATTGTAAAATCATGTATGAAACTGTATTGTAACTTCATGTATGAAACTGTATTGTAACTTCATGTATGAAACTGTATTGTAACTTATGGTTTTATAAAATTAATTAAAGAAATGCTTTGAATAGACACTATTACACTATTAGAATATTTTTCTTTTATATGGCTCTAAAAGGCTACTAAATCTTAGACTGCACTTTGCTTAAGGCTTATAGGCTACGTACCGATGTTAAAAGATAGGCTGTTTTAGGCTAAATTTAGTTATGGCAGAAAATTACTCTGTAAAGTGTAGAGAAATAGTTACAATTAAATTCAGACAATATACATTATTATAGCAAACTCAGATGTAATTTAGTTTAATAGATTTGTTTGAATTCTTTACCTGGTAAGAGAGATATAAACATTTTCGCCGGTTCACGTGTTTTGCAAGATAACAAACATGGTTGGCCGTTCTGCCTTTCACTATTAAATTCACTTCACGACATTGCACTCACACTACTTTAAATTACTACACTGTTTGCGAAACGACTATTTCAGTTTAAGCATCGCTTATTATTATTTTGATCTTACTTTGAATTTAACAAAAGTATTAAATTATTGCGTGTGGTTTTCGAAGGTCAGTGCATCTTGTAAGTCGAAACGAAAAGAGAACGAGAGACTCGGTCTTGCGTACGTGAGTCGGCGATTGTCGCCGCGCATACGCTGTGCAGTATTGAGTGGCAGCTGTTTCTGAGTTGCCTATGTTACACGCTAGATGGAGTGAGTGTCTTATTTATGAAGTTGAATTCTGTTAAGTTTAATGAGATAAGTTTTTGGTTTAAATCGTACCGCGCCGTATTTTAAAATCGCTACAATAGGTTCCAAAATCTGTAACGATTTAACTTAAGTTATTTTTAACTGTTTTGAAAGTCTATTACAATAATTAAAATTAAATACGTACACTCTACACAAGTGGACTAATTAGAAATGTTATTTTTCAGTTGACTGTCTCCAATAGCAAGTCTTGACTCTAGTTAGGTGGATAACATGCATTCAAAAGTAAACCTGTTGAACTTAAAAATAAAATAAAAAATAACATTTAACTCCATTTAAATAACATTTAACAGCCATTCAAATATTTTGTATTTATAATTTATCAAAAAAGAATGATTTAACTATAGCAGAGCCTATAGTTACTTCACGACATTATAAACTCAAACTTTAAACAAGAAGAAGAAAGGCCGTGTCAAATTATTTGTACATAACTTCAAATTGATAAAATCAAAACTTTTCTAACCCAAATTAATTTGTACTTTATCAAGTGATGGAAATCTACAATTTTAAGTAAGTTTGTTTGGTTATAATCAAAATTACATTAAATAAGCACTTCAATAAAGGTAAACCAATTTTATAACTTTCAATTATTGTTCTCTGACATCATTGTGTTGGCATGTGTATTCATGATAGAGGGAGACTTTATCCAAAACTGAAGTAGTTTACGTTTTGCAGTCAGGCAAAATTTAAGTTATCATGTGAATAAATGACATCAACCTAACGTTCAATAAATATTCTAAAAGGGACAATGAAACTGGGAGTTGCTCTGCAGACAGAGGTTGGAATAAAAATGTAGTTGAAACAAATGATATACGTTCGTATACTCCACCAGTCGAAGATTGAAACCGCAGGTACTTACTCTATATATTATGAAATTACGTATATCGCTCACAGATGTTCATGATTACTCCATTCTAGATGAGATAAACAAAATTGGAACTAGGGATGAAAAAATTGTAGCTTTCAACAACACAAAACAAAGCTTTTAGCTGTCGAACGATAAAAAAAATGTAAGTTGGTTCAGACCTTTTTGAGGTGTATTTTGGCCAAATAACGGATCTTATAAACAAAAGACGGATATTACAACGACCGCAACATATTTGGCAAAATCTACAACTTTGTTTCTATGACTTTTTGTCGTATCTCTTTCGGTTATACCTTAAGGTCATACAAAATGCCTATCTCTTACGTGTATGCAGACTATGCTATATATTTTTGTTTATGTGGAATGTCATATTTATAACTTGGCCAGGTGGAGAATAATAATAACTGCACTATAATGATGGCTTATCGGTGGTGCACTATTATTGTTTGGTAAAAGTTCCTACACAATAGAACTTTCAGAGTACGCTTAGGACAATATATTCAGATGTTTTCGCTTTGGAAAATGGAGTGCTTCAGCGTATTATTCTTAGTCCGTCCTATTCCGATGTTTTCATTATCAGCATTGTAAAACTGTTCTTAGTTTGTTGATGATTTCGCTATGTATGTTCAACAACATCAGAGCATTCACATCAACTATAAAAGCTGCCTTGTACAAAAGCAAGAGATATAATATAATATCAAATAAAACCAACATTAGATGAAAATCACAAAATTACATTTAATTGCAAATTACTAACTAAATTTATTCACTTCAATTGTGTTTCATAAATCATTTATATTACTGCTATTAAACACTTTAATAAAAAACTCAACGATCGAACTAAAATAATTAACAAGCTAGGCATGTTACGAACAACTACAAATTCGACAACTCTACGGCCAAAAATATCAATATTGTTCACTTCTTATCGATACTTATATCAATTTAAAGATAATTTCATTGCGAAACGATTAGTATATAGTATATAAATATTTTACAGTATTAATAATCGATATTTGCTGAAAACCCTTCGATATCTACAGGTAATCGTTGCCATTAGATAATCTTACTATGAAAAGATAAAAATCTGTAATTATTTAATGCTAGATGGTAGAGTCAAACCTATGCAGTGATGTAACAACATCTTTATAACAGGAAATTTACCCATCAAAACACGAGTGGGAAAACGACAGTTTTTTTCTTGTTCTTTCGGATCATAAAAACTTTCCAACATTCCTACATTTGTTTCGTTACTTTAGATTTTGTACGTGGTTATTATGTGTCATAATACAATAAAACACATACCGAATTAATCGTTGGAATGTCCCGAGAAAGTGGCATATAGTATAAATACTTTCTATGTACAAAATTTGATTTGAAAAATGCATCGTATGTGCTCTTTGCCAGCGCTTTTAAAGAGTACCAGGTTTAGAGGGTTAACGCCATTTTATTTTGTCCAACACTGCAATTTATTAATCACCAGCTGAAATATACAGTATGCTCCGCTGATACTATGAAGTGAGCAGCTATGAAATCATAAAAACACAATGAACAGTTTATAGGATATACCACGTGTTTTTGTTTTACAATGCTGATAATGATCAACACATTCAGTATTGCAAGTCTCCGTAAAAAGAAACTTTAGCAAATGATGATATATATTCATTGCAACACATGCTGAAACTAATTGCTCATTGGAGAATTAGTTGGCAAGTGCATCTAAGTAGGATCTAACGTCTTTTGAGTTGCTGCACCACCAATAGCACGATTTTCTCGTGTTCAAGCATGGAATACCTTCGAAGAGAGAAAGGTTTCTTGCAAGCAGATTATATTTGGACTCTGTTCATTGACAATACTAGACATTTAAAACATAAGATATTATTTAAAACTATATTTTGTCCCTCCAATTATTCACATAAACTTGATTTTAAGTTTATACACAGCAACAGAGTGATTTGCCTGACATCTGTATCCGTCTAAAGTTTTATAGTTAGTTAGCATCACCAATGTAACCAATATGTTATTTCAGTATAAGTTTAAGTCCAATATTTATTTTTTTTGGGCGCCAGGTGGTCTGGTTTAGAAATTGCTGCCTCATTATATCGGCACCGGAGTTTGAACAATGATGTTGACCTTCGTACAGGGGATGTGAATTCAAGTAGATAGTCCCTGGAGCCTTGGAAAGCGTGTGAATTTGTTTTATAGAACAACTTAGAACATCAATACTACGATCAATATTACCAGCTCTTTAGTAGTTTTTTTTTTTGTAATAAAAGAAAGAGATACTAAAATAACCAGTTCTGTTGATATCTGTTCTGTTAGTATACTTTTAAGTATACTGTGTGTGTTTACAACTTCAAAATATACGACCCCTCACGTATAAAAAGGAAATATTACTTTACAACGGATAGTGTTTGTGTTTATGTTTCACATGTTCTAAAGTATATTAATTTAATTAACACTGAACATAACGTCACACAGCTAGAATTATTAAACACATTTATTGTTATGTGGCATTTACTTTTGAGTATAGAATTTTGTGGAAAATACAATACTTTAACTCCATTTGATAGGATTAGATAATAAAGTATATGTTTTGGATTCAACAGAAATATTATTAAAAATTAAACTTACTAGGTTCGATACCAAATTACTTACAGGATGTGTATGTGCTGCAAAATCTTATTATTTGTATTAAAATAAAACAACAAAAGTTTTATACAAACAAGTACAGTTAAAATACTAATTAATTTAACAATATGTACATACCAAAATACAATATAAATGCATTTATGTTAAAGTTTGTTCTATTCGTCCAGTGTAGTCCTACGAAATGTAGATAGTTTCTAGGAAAAATCAAACATCTAATTTTATACCATTGCTATTCTTAGCTGTATTAGACGTGCATTAGATACTGTCCTTTTGATTCTCCCTCGTTAGTTGGGAAATAGCCTACCAGGATATTAAATATAAAATTTTGTCTTCGGATGTCAATATCTTAGATATTTCCACACACAAATCTTATCTAAAACATAACTCCAATATATTTATCTTAAACACCAAGGAAATAATTTGTGTTAATATTTAACCTAAAGTCGTGAATTAGAAGGTTATTTACTTAATTTTTTTAAAAGCGACAAACCTACTAATATTTTCTCCTTCTTCTATATTTTATTGATATAATCATATAATCATTTTGGATAGAAACAAAAAAATACCATTAAACTAAAACGAGGATATAACAAAAATAATAAATTAACTTTTAATACGTCAATATTACCAAAGTCTCTTCCCAACCAAACAATAAATTATATTCCTTTAACATTTTTATAAGCGATCTGCCTAATACATTATACATATTTTGTACTATTATTTACATACACACCTTTTAATGAATGAGATGAATATTAATGGTTGCAATATAATAATATTTTTCGCTAAAATATATAACTTTTAATTAATTTAGACGTTAAACTAAAGGCATCGATAATGTTTGTAGAAAAACATAACCTTGTCTGTTTGTCAGGGTAATTTAATTGGTGGCATTGCTGAAGTTGGCTCAAAGTCATTACCCTTTGAACCCCTTCCCCTCCAACATCTAACTTTAATGAATTTAGACGTTAAACTAAAGGCCTTGATAATGTATGTAGCAAAACATTGGCTTGTCTATTTGTCAGGCTAACTTAATTAATGGCGTTGGCTCGAAATCATTACAATGTAACCCCTCCATCATCCTTACATCTAACGTAATTTAGCATAGGTTATTTTTTTTACTTTTAGTGCATTTACTTTTTGTGGAAATCACAAGCGAAGGACTAATCTACTGTACACATTTAACCTCATTAAACATTTGTAACTAGTAAATAGCTTAGAAACTATTACAATTATATAAACAGTGAAAAATGCTATCTCCTTAAGTTTAAAAGGTAAACAGTTAGAGTATACGTCATGTATAAGGATGGTATTGTTTCTATTATTAAGAAGAAGAAGAATACTAAACAAAAGGTGTGCGTTATCACTCTATTATAAATAACTTAACTTTCCTTTAGTCTTTTTGTGAGTAGTGAGAAGCTTAACCTGAGAGTATGAGAGATTGCTCAACGTTCCCGTACCTGAAGAGAGAATGAATCCTTCTAGGATGGCAACATGACTAACCCCTACAGTTAACATTTCTTAACTTAAAGTGGGTGGCCACCAAAATCTCTACACTTAACTCATTTACCCTATGCCCACCTAATAAATGTTAATGTTAATTTCTTAAGACATAATATACCATTTTAATCATAATTAAAACAAATATTCCACTCTCGTAACAAACGTCCAAAACTAATTAATAGCATTGCAAGGATAACCCTTTTTTGAGGCTGTCAAGCGTACGTAAGGGTATTTGAAAACAGAAGAAAGTGGGGAAACAAGTTTTGAAGGACAAAAGGCGTTTTTAATATCGAGTTTTAATCACTTGCAGTGGTTTAATAAATTATGATCATATAAAACTATACAAACATTGCTTGTCTAATTAACATTAAACACAAAATAAAACAAATTGTGTAACCAATATGAGGCAGGTAGTTTTAAACTACATTTCCATTTATTCGTAATTCCATTTTCGGGTTAAGTCAATCTGAATATGCATCTGGTTTGAGTTTGTACAAATGATTTGGAATAAATCGGAATTGGTTAGTTAGCTTGCAATTTGCTTTGTATGAAATTTTAATCTAAAATTTGTATATTTACACAACAAGCAAATTGCTCTGCAATCGAATGAGTGGATAAAACGGACATAATTGCTTAGATAAACTCTTAAATTAGTCAATACTTTTGATTAAACATTTAAATATCCACTCCTTCTAGTTTGTTTGAAGGAATGCAATTTTTGCTGATTTAGAATTGTAGTAAACGTATCTAACTCTTCTCTTCATTTATTAATCACCATTCAAGAGGCGTTGAAAGTGATAAGAACCATTGTCTTTCATTCCTTATATTTTACAGAAATTTATTTTTTAATCTTTATTTGTAAACCACCTACCAATAAGTACTTCATTTTCTTTCTGACATTTTAATCAGTCTATTAACAATAATTCCATTCACAATTTTTAAATTCAGATTTTTTCTGCAGTTTTTTCATGTAAGCGAAAACTAAATAGAATGTTCGTACAAACATTGTCATGGTAAATGTATACTACTGTAGCGATAGTGTAACAAACATTTTTCGTTTGATTTATAACGTAAATTAGTCCAAAAATATTTTAAATTCTTAAATATATATTTTACTATAGTTAATTTGATTATATAATTAATTTGATGGGATTTTTAAGCCAATGATACACGAGTAATTTTATTTAGTCCATCATATTTATTGAATATGAAATCATTTCTTTTTAAAGAGCTTGTTTACAGAAGCACTCTATTCATTCGCATTGTATGATGCCGCCTGTATTATCTTATATTATAATTCTCTTAATTCGTTCAAAACATTGAGCTTAGGTAAGAATTTAGCGTATTCATAAATAAAGCTGTAAAGACTATTTAAAAAGCACAATTTGAAAGCAAGAACCATCAAAAACAAGTTTCCAAATCTTCACACCAGGAGCATTTAAAATGTCATACGTCACTAGATAGTAAATAAAAGACGTATAATATACTCAGTTGTGTCTACTTTATTCATCATATATAGTTTTATCGGTCTGTAAACGGTTTATAAAAGTTACTGTCGTTAAATATGTACCACACACAGAATTCCAAAGTTTGAACCTTCGTTTGAACTAAGTTATTTGCTTATTGTTTTAACTGTCTCAAAATTTGTCGTAGTCTTGTCCTAGGTATGTTTTTTTTGCATAATGTGCTTTCTTGTTAATTTTGTTAGATTATTGTGCGCAGTATTATTCCGTAGTTTAGATTTTTATTGTGTAGTTACAGAAACGGTATTTGCATTAGTTTCCCCAAAAATCTTGTTAAATTTTTGAGTACAGATCTCGAATCTATAGTAGTATAATGTCATAAATGCAGCCTTCAAATAAAAAATATGTTATTTTAGCGGCGCTTGCATTACACCAAGCTTTGAGTAAACATTCGACTTATTTTACAGATTCTCAATTAAAAACAAATGTGATATTTTATTTCAACGATATGCTTTTAGATGAAATACCTAAATACAATTAGTTACAAATAAATATCTAATCGTACAACCGTATTAACATAACCAAAGGCGTAAAACCCCTTATTGGTTTACTTATGCAAATGTATTTGTGCAAATTCACCAATATTAAAAAGCTAAATATGCAGGTGGAAATTACAATTTTTAAAGTTTATTTTGCTCTGTGCAAGCCTTTTGAATAAATACAGAGAAACTCTGTAAACAGTTAGAAGAGTGTTCAGTGATTTCATTGCAAATATACCCAGCTCTGAATTGCAAAACTTGTCTGAAATATTGGGAAAATAACCAAATAAATCTCGATAACTTTTTCCATTAAAGTTTAAATAAACCTCTTCTTGATATAATGTGAAACAGTGTGGTATAAATTTCAAAGGGTAATACAAATTCAAGTTGGATGTGTGTACTCTGTACAAAGAAATAAAATTAAAATACTTTAAAGTTAGTAGCATAAAATGAAGTATTTGTGACGATATATACATACATATATGCAAGTAGATAAATACACAATGCAATTAGCCTGACAGACAAGTAGACAGAGTAATTAAGAGTCAGAGTAATTAACGGAAAGGAAAATATACAAGGGGTTACCAAACTTAGTTACCAAATTTCAGGAGATGGTTCGTTAAGTCAAACGGAAAAAATAAATACGTAAATACTACTGTTCTAAAGTAGGTGTTGTGGGCTTCCATTTAGCCAAATTTGGCCTTCTGAACAACACACGTATTTTGTCTAGAATGGTAAATGATTCAAATTGGAAATATTTAGAGTTATAAGGACACAACAATTTGTCTGCACATTTACTGTAATAATTTAACAAGGGAAACCATTTAACTTATGTGATCAAACATAATTTGAAAAAGGGATTTTAAAGCAAAAGTTAAAAAAGGTAATTCACAACTTCTTGGTTCCATGTCAGCAACTTACAAAAGTAATAAGTTTTCATTTATTAACTATACCGTATACTCATTTTGTATTACATTCTAAACACTAAAATCGAATTATTATAAGTTCCAAAAGTAATATAATTTTATTTTTATACATTTTTATTTTTGAATGTCATATTAATATGAGATGGTACAGGGGAATGTAAATGACAGAGAGGATCAAAGCGTCAGTCGCTACAAATAGGACCACTTCCAAACTTTTTAAATAGACAAAGGTCTCAGACAGAATGATTTGAGCTTTAAAGACAGGTACAACTCATCGGTTCAATTAAATATAAATTTCCAGATAGATATTGAACTGATCAAGATTACACCATTTTTTTTATATGTCTTTGCTTAAAATCATCATTTTATGTTAGTTGAGTCCATGAAGGTGTTGAGTGAACTAAAAAGTCTTCCTCGATAGCCAAAATTGAACCCCGAACCTAAACGTAATTTAGTAATGGTTTTTATTTGAAATTTTTATACAAATTTAGTCAATTAAATATACAAAAATATAGATTTTTCATTGTTGAAGTTTATTTGTGTCTTTTTACAGAAATACTAAACAAATTGTCTAATCATACGAAACCAATTTAGATATTAGACTTGTAAAAAAAGTCAAAAAAATAAAATAAATTTATTGTTGAGTTTAAACACGTAAATGAGAAAATAGTTTATTTGTGCTCTTTATTTAATTTGTAGAAGCTTATATTAATATTACAATTATTTATGCTATTAATTTATAAAATAGTCATACAAAATATATAAACTATCTAAAGTTCTTTATACAGTAAAAAAAAATAATCTACTATATTCCTTGTCTTATACGATCAAACCCGAATTGAGCATAATTTTTATTACGTAAGCTATAAACCACACACAAATGTAGCAAAAAATATCTGTTCCAATGTTTGGTAGTATTATTTTACTAGATGAGGTTGAAGTAATAACTTACGAAGGCATGCATATTTTGCAAACAAAAAGACAAGCTTTCGGTTCAAATACAATTTACATAAAACCATGAAATGTAATGAAAACACTTCATATTGTTTTTGCATGTGAAGCAATTTGCATTCAAATTTACCGGCTCAGATTTAGTCTATTCACCGCAACTAAGCTAAAAGGCTAAATTTAGGTCACAATACTTTTTGCACTCACCTTCCAGACTTTCTAATAATGATTTTGCTTCTTCGAATGTCTAACTATCGTTGCACATTTAATATTCTCAAGCTGTCATATTGTGTGTTAAGATTTACTAGTAACTTTAGTTTAATGTAAGGAATACGTGCCACCTATATTTTAAGCAGTTGAGTACTATGCCAAGCCCAATTTTGTGAGATAGTAAATTATTATTTACTGAAAATTTAGATTAAATTTTAAAATATATATACTTATACATTAATGAACATATTTTCACTTAAAGAAATAGGTACACAGATATAGCGAGCCTAATTTTCAATACTTGCAAGATATTTATTTTCAGAACCACACTATACCTGGCTTTTGCTAATTAGGTTTCTTTTACACTTAGTGTTTAGTTAGTACTCAAGAATTTGATCTGGTTAAATTACTCGTACTGTTATCTTGGTATTAATGTGATTTTCTATTTAAAAGTCTTAATGAATATGGTATTTATAACTCAAAAATTTAAAAAGTTGATACTCAATTTGGAAATACTGTAATAATAAAAATATGTCAAATTAATTACCAAATTGTCTTATCTCCGAAACAATTAACTTAGAGAAATACAATAATGAATAAAACTATAATTTCAAATCATTTGTTATCATAAACCACATGAATATTTAAATACATTTACAAAATATCTAATTCGTTGTACAAAACTATTAACGACGTACGGTACGAAATGTTCGACATCCTGTATATTATTTAACGGTCCACTTTCCGATATTATCCCGAAGTAGATGATTGGCCCAATGTTGTTTTATTTCATTGATTGCGTTAAATTCAAGTTATTATTGTAACTTAGGGCAAACATTTGCACGGTTTTAGTAAGCATATTATGTTTACCTCGTTCTATTTTGAATACAACAAATTTAAAATAACATCACGCTTTAGGTTTACTTCGTGTTTGAGACTATAATGGATAAAAATTATTCTTATGGAAAGTTTTGCGATTTTAGCCACGTGGAAGAAAGTCATTTTACTTTCGATTAATCTGTTAGCTTTTTTAAGTAAATATTAAAATAATATTTTCAATATAATACAAGAAAGGTGATTTCCTCCTTCTACCTTAACAAGGTAACTGACTAGATTCATAAGGCCCTATGTTCTCCGATTGCAATAATTTAGAGAATTACTTGAATTTTAATCTTGAAAGACATTTGTAGATGGAGTGAAAAATAAATTACTTAACTCTTAATGGACTACACCCACTTTATTGTTGTTACAAAATTGTATATAGCTGCTTCACAAGACGTGTTGTCGTCAAATATAAAATTCTTCGAAGCAAAGCTTCGAGTTGCACCACAAAGACAAAAACGCCAAACACAACACAAAATCCTTTGATCAAATATTTTATATTCGCGAAGAACCAATAACACTTCGTTTTCACAGGTGATATTCTCCTAGAACGACTAAACACAGGTTGGCTGAACGTAAAGAGAAACGTCGTGATTTTGTATATATTTCTTCACAGGATTTTGTGTTGTTTTTTTTGTGTGTGTTTTTTTTTGTGGTATGACGTGATGCCTTGGTTCGAAGAATTTTATTTTTGACGACAACACCTCCTGTATAGCAGTTATACAATTGGAACAGCAATAAGGTCCATTAAGAGTTTAGTAATTAAATTATCTGAATCTAACAATAACCATTCACAGATATTATAAATAGAAAATAATGTTTATACTCGCTTTTATAGTAACCGCCTGTGTGTCAGTCACACTGTGTGAATAAGTTGTTTCTCTTTATCTCCATTTGTTACAACATTTAAACACAGGTAGTTTATAATAGACAAATACAAACTTAGCCAACCTTCTACATAAGGAAATGTAAGTAAAAATAGCTTACAAGACATCAAAAAGTGAATTTCGAGAAAATGATCCTTGTAACTGGTTTTTCAACTCAAACAGTTTTATTTCAATCGTTCATTCATAAACTTTTCTCATTTATGAGTTATTGAATTCTAATATTTTTATGACAATGTTTATGGAGAGCTTAGTATAAGGATTTACAATAAAAAAATTAAAAAATGTAAATTGGGTGCTTAAGACCACAAGGGAGAAGTGTAAACTTTTTAACAAAATTTACGAAATGTGGAAACACAATGTCCATTCAACTAAACTATACATTCTGTTTACGTTAATGGGTAGCCTATGATGTACTACAATCACTTATATACACTTACCCAACTCAAATATACTAAACTAGCAATGAGTTCTTGGCCTAACCGGCTAAGGCGTAAGTCTATGGTGATGGACTCTGCTGGTTTGAATCTCGGCAAGACCAAAACTTTTAATACATTTACGGAATAATGCACAGCGTTTTATAAAATGCATCAGAAAATGTGTGACGGTAAAATCCGATTCACTGCCAGCAGACATAGCGCCGAGGTGCTACAGAAGTGAACACTTCAAAAACTCATGGCATTCCGTGGTTTGATAATTAGATGCGGTTTATTATCATTTCTGTGGTAATTTTAAAACTGAACTTACTCATTTTTTTGACTGATGCTCATTTGACTAAACTTTAGACTGTAGAAAACATCCGATAGCAGGATAGGTGGAAGATTGCATTGTACAGTAAGAGATAAGTTCTCATTTGACAAGTTCTAGATATGAACTGTGCAATGCAATCTTCCACCTCTCCCGTTACCGAAAGTTTTCTACAGTCAAATGAGCATCAGTCAAAAACATTCTCAATAGAACAACTTCTCAAAAGAAAACCTAACATAAAACAGAGCCAATAAATAAAGTTACTTTCAGTCGTTCAACAAATTATTGTTTGTATGGAGTGTCTATGTGTTCCCTACTAGCACAAAAACTATTACTCTAATTTTGCGAAACGATGTGTCTTTAGATTTTTTGAACTAATTCTAAGGCTTGTACTAACTCTATATACCGTTGAAATATAACTGTTAGATAGAGTTTTACTAAATTCAATCAACAGCGGTGATTTAACTTTAGCTATTTATCTTCTTTTTTACCAATATAGTTATAATCACAATAAAAGTGCTGTTATATATCTGTCAAATTAGATAATCTCAATAATTCCAAAATTTATGAAGTCAATATTTCAGACTACAAACTTAAATGATATTACTTTATATACAAACTTCAGTAAAATATAATCAAAATAAAATTCTAGAATTTTTAATCTAGGTTTTTTTTTACAATCTTGAGGTTATGTCAAGAAAACACGGACATGGAATGTTATTGATGAATTGTTGTTTCAGCTATGAATTGTTCTACTAATATATGATTTAGTTCACCCATATGTGGGCAGGAAAGTATATTCAATGTTTTTTTAAATAAGCACTTTTGTGCTTACGGATGTTAAGTGGTTCTATCTACATCAAAATGAGGCAGAAAAGAGTTCTTAAATTAGTAGCTGGTGGAAATAGAATATTTACAAATATTTATGGTTGGCGCAGCTATTTCATAATAAACACACATTGTTACTTGACATAGAAACTAAGACTAAAACAAAATATATAAGACTAAAACTGTAACAATAAATTAAATATGCGAAGTTTTGCTTTGATTCCTTCTCAGTGTAAGGAGAAAATAGCCTCTGCTATCATCTTCTGAACGTAGAGGACTATAGAACAAAAATACACAGAATTGCGTTGGTTACTGAACGTCGAGGGCAGAAGATGAATAGTATGAGCATGCAAGATATATAAGATATGTCTAGCAAGAAAAATATTATAAATAAAGAGAAAGCTAAACAATAAAACGAGAAGGTTAAGAGAAAGACTATGACTTAGAGAGTTTAATTAAGAAAGATAAATATAATGAAAATAGAAGAGAGTGAGAATGAAAGGTGGAGAAAAGGTAAAATGGAGAGAAAAGAGTTCGAGAAATCATGAAATAAAGATTGATAGAAACAGACACCACTACATAGGAAACAAATTAGGGAGTATCCTAAAATTAATTCTTTAAAAAATATTGTAAAAACTACTGTATTTTGTTTACTGAATAAGGTGTCATTAAGTAACTGCAATACTAGCTGTTTTGTAAACAATATTAGTCAGACAACAATTCACAGTCTTCTCTGTAATAATTTGTACATATAAGTGTTGGTAATACTGAACACATTAATACGGTTCATTCACTTTAAATCAAAGTTAGTTAGCGTTATAATAAAAACACACGAACTATTGTTGCGGTCACTATTGGAATTATTGGTTGGCCAATCAACATCATAGTGACACAGTAGAACGAAACTAAGCTCTATCCCACTATATTTTGATATTAAGAAATCTTTATTCGCCAGCAGATCAAACATCTTTGTTGACATCAAGCACTTTGTAGCTTAGTAAAAGCTTTTAAGTTATATATTTGATTCTTGAACATTATTTTCCACTTATAAAAGAAGAAACAAACTGCAAAGAAAGAAAGAAGACGTTATACACTCTTCAAACTGTGTTTACAAACACTTAGCTTTTACTTAAGTATACTTTAGCTAAAGCATGTTATTTATTCTGAAATGTAAAATAAACTATTATAGATGCGAAGTATATAACATTGTATACAAGCTGAATTTAAAGGGTTTGTAATGATTTAAAAAAGGAATCCAAACTAATAAATCAAACCTAACTTTTTTTAGTGAATTTTGTGATTTAAAAATATACACTAAATCTAAAGCCTACAATCCTGTAACTTAACTCCCTACTTTATCTATCCATAGTTCACTATTGCTTTGCCAGTTTTAAATTGTTCATCATAACTATGTCGTTTGGTGTATTAATACTTCTTAAAATAATTTTAAAACGATGTTTTGTCAACCAAATTATATATGATAGTAAACTAATAAGATAAGAGGAGTCAATCTACAACAAAGAAATTCATTTTCTTTTTCTTTTTCAACTCTGGAATGTATTTAATTTAATAAGTTGACCTTGAGTCTTATTTTTAAAGTCAAGAATATTATGTTATTGCAGAACAAATCTGTACTAAAATGTGCATTGTCAAGTGACGACATGGTAGCGTGATGTATTGTTTGATGAAGGAATAAAATGATTGGTCGAATCCTCTCCCAACCCTAAAACCAACTTTCACTTTAATAACCTTTAACTGCCTTATTACATTTCTAGCCAGAATCATAAAAGGACCAATATGTTTAGTATACTGAGTTTGTAATTATTTTTCCTAATTCTTTTATTTTAGTTATTGTATGGTTGTACACAATGCACCCCTGATACATTTCACCCTCCTCACCGTATTCCTATATATATTTCTTTACATACAAAGGAGTTCAGACCATCCATGAAAGTACGTGTACTGACTATATAATAAGTTTATATACTTGGTTAAACTGAAACCTACTATTTCACATCTGAAAAATTTAGGGCAAATATTTTTTTCAATCTCAGTTACACAAATATTTTATGTTGTGGTGTGGGATTATTTTTTGAAGAATTTACAAATGTGAACATTTAATGGGGTAATGACATCCCATTAAAGGTATATACAATATAAGTATTTTGTAAAAAAATTACTTTTACTTGTTAAAAAATAAACAAATAATATTCTGTATTTACTATTATTAGTCTGTTTTATTCCCAGAGCTCAATTGTTTATCAAAAACTGTTATAAATACAATTTCAAACAACGGAAAACTTAAATACTTCTACAAAAGTTTTCCAACATAAAAGAAATTTTGAATTTTGAGTAAATGAAAAAAAAATAGTATAAAAAAATTCCAATTATCGATGCAGATTGAGCTGCATTTCAATTTGAAGGACTTTGAAAGTTGATCATATATTTTTTTAAATTTAATATTTATTGTTAATATCTTAAACCGTTTTAAAATGGTGGCCAAAAATAGATTTATACGTTTTGCTTGGCTCTCTTTTTTGTACACATGGGAAGCGCACAGAGTCAATGAATATATTTATATATTTTAAACAAAACTTTATTATTTATTGTATAATCAAATAATCGGCAAAGAAATGATTTTATTAAGGTTACAAACCAAAATAATTTAAAAACATAAAATATCTTTATTTTTTCAAACCACTATGAGAATATATAATAGTTATGATTATAATTTTTTACTTTTCAGAATAAAGAACTACATTTTCCTTAAGATCATCAATTTTATTTTACAAAGTATAATACGATTGTTGCATTAAATTAATATAAAATATTGATACTAAGAAATTACATGTTCAGAACATTATATACGCAAAACTTATTTTACATTTATTTTTACATTTGTTATTATTACAACGTACTAAGTTTTACCTATCGTCGAGACACATTGCTTTTAATTAGTGTTGATAACAGTTTATTAGGTTTATCTTCTTTTCCACTTACTAATAGTTTACCAACTTTCACGATTCTGATAACATCTACCTAAACGGAACATTTAAATGTGTTCATACGAGACTTTTACAGAGTAGAGTGTTTACTATACTCCTGCAGTTTTTAGATTCACACTATCAGATTTGTTCACAACGTATCTTTTTTTTGCAAAGATTATACAGTTAGTATTAGTGCGTCTCTCACACACACAAAAAAAAGAGTTATTTCGAATTGAAGATATTCTTACAGAATTAAAGAATAAAATAGTAGACACGAAATAACATTCTTGACTAGAATGTAACAGGCAAATATAAAAGAAGGTCTGTTCAAAAATAATTAATTATTAAATTCATAATGAAGTAATATTTGCATTTATTTAGAGAAACATTTAACCGTTGAATACTATTTTATAACTGTTGTAATCTAATAGGTTAAAAAAAATAATACAAAATCTAATGAGACACTTTATTCAATGAACACACAATGAAATCTGAAGCAAAGAGAACGAAATACACTTTGTGTGTTCCTGGTTTTTCAGACCCTTCACTTATTTAATTAAACTATCCATGTTAGAATAATGATAGTACAAATATATGGTTCAAACATCAACAATAGTGGTTACTTGTGAGACAGTAACGTAGAAAACAAAGTTAACTCTTACAGTCCTACACCCAACTACTAAACGTTTGCTTGTCTTGCATAAGGCAAACGTGTTTTCAATTATTAATAATTAATATTGCTTTACAGTTTTCTAGAAAATCAAGATGCTGAAAGCATCACTGTTAGTTAATTTCATGATTTAATGAGCATTTCTCACTCATAGTTAGGTTTATAAAATGCTGCAATCTAAGTAAAATTAGTTTTGTTTACTCCAATAGTTAGTCTGTAAATAGCCAGTTTGAATCATATTGTATTTAATGTTCAAATCAGTATATAAACTAAAGCACTTCAAATTATAGATGTTATTGAAATCAAACTAAGTTACATGGGCCTACACTGTTCAGTATAGTAAAGGGTTTAATGTTTTAAATTTGCTTTTTTATTGGTAAACAGAAAATATAATATTTTGCCCTTGTAAAAGTAAACAGAAACATGTAAATAAACTAAGTATTTATTGTATAAAGATCAAACTATGTTTACAAATAACTTAGCTGGTGTTTTAATCACAACGATAAATCTGATCAAGTCATCTTGGCCCAGTTTTATTATATTTCATATTTATAAATGCAATTTGTAATTAATTTAGGGATAAAAAATTCAATCCTCGTAGCCTGATAATTTACAATTAATTTAATCTAGTTGTCAAAAATTAATACAAATGCACTTAAAACAACTATTGAATAGAAATGCAAAACCTTAATTGTAAAAAACAAAGTTAAATGTACAATGTTATAACACATCTTTAATATTAAAACTATAGGCAAACATACAAAACCAGATCTGCTAATAACGATGATCTCCAGCGAAATCAATTCACATTTAAATACGAAACACAATGAAAACAAATACCAAAGGAAAAGGTAGTTTGATATTTTACATTTGTTCGTTTAAGAGAAAAGGAATTCGTTTTAAATTGGAATCGTTCCCGGTAATAAAATGTGATTAGGAGGCTGTAGGCAATGCTTTCTGTCAGGAAATCCAAACCTCTTTCGCATTTATTTAGTTTGGAGCCTAATAAATTTAAATTACAAATTTAAGTAAAAGTAAAAACAATGTTACCTTCCCTTTTATTTGTTATTTAAATACTTTGACTATAATTGCTTTTGTGATTATTTATCACCATACATCAACGACAAATAAAATTTACTAGAATGTATTATTTTGTACACTTTCATTATAGTGTTGTTTATATATTGGCAACTATACAATTTGTATAGTTTCAAATGCTTTTTCCGAAAATGTTTGTCTGCTATAAGTCCAATTATTTAAAAAAACGACAAACAAATGATTTGAGATTAAAGTATCTAAGGCATGACTTAAATTACAAATGTATTCGCCAGACTCACATAACGTCTGTCACCTGAAGTGTACGAGTTAGTTTTGTTTGCACTTTGGTTGTTACCTAAGAAACCTTAACATGAATCTGTCCAGGGCACACTAGTAGTTAAGATGTAGCTCAAAACCCAATGCTCACTGACTTGAATTTATTGTAATACTTGAACCAGCATATGCTGGATTAAGTGTAGATCAGTCACGGAATATTAAATTAAGATCACTAAATAATAGTTAAGGCAGTCACATATTCTAATTTGTTTTTGTTTATTTGACTAAATGATGCAAGACTGGATGTAACCTCTGTGGACAAAATGCATTCGACTTAGAAACCTATTAAAATTTAGTTTTTCTCGTGGATTTTGCAGTCAGCTGTTCCTATCAAATCTACATCAGTTACTCTAATCATATGTTCCCAGTAAAAATATGACAAAACTGAAGTTAAAGCCCACAACATAGAATCTTATAGTAAAAAAATTTTTGAAAAACTTCTAATAGAGTCATATTTATTTGATTGCAAATGTTCCCACATCCATCATCTACGACCACTACGCTCAACAACGTTACAAAATGTTAAATATTTTTATTTAATCCTTTAAAATGTTCTATTTTCTCTTGCTTTACAATTTAATCTCTTTTGTTATCCAGCTTAATACATGTGGCATTATTGTGACATCATTGACAGCTTTATAATGCTTCTTGAATATCGTAACCATTTATCATAGGAAATGACAAAAGTCTAGAAAGTTTAAATATATTATAATGACTGAACATGCCTTTAGTTCAATCATTGAAAAAGTCTATTTTTTATACAGTTTTATACCTGAACTTTATTAAGGGTAAAATAAGAAAATATTATTTTCTGTATAAGAAAGTTGGGTTTTGTAATTAGAAAATTTTTAGTCTTATATACCTTTCAAAAAAGATATAATAATGGTTTAAAAAATTTAGTATTTCTTAGCTACACGCCTAAAAAATCTAATTTTACAATTGAAAATACATACCGTATTATAAGTTCAGCTGTAAATGCAACTGAGAAAAAGTCTAAATGTCAGTTTAGATGTGGGGAAACGAACAGATTACCTAACAACTTCAGCTGTAATGTAAATATTTATAGAAAATTATTGAAATCAAATTTTCTTTACTATTCATAAAACAAAGACTAAATACTAAAGTGACTTACATAATATGCTAAATATAAGATTAAATACATTTTCTTCGAA
>JAGFPH010006681.1:44477-57690 GCA_018207615.1 Philaenus spumarius
ATTTTTTTCTAATTTGTCAGTTTCTTTTTCTCTTAAATGAAAAATATTGAAGACACTGAAATTACAAAAATACAAGTATTTAATGTTAATTTGTTTGCAGACACGAGGTTAGTTGTTTTTATTATGGTTTGCACTGAGTAAGATATAAGACCAAAACTAATTATTTTAAATATCTATTCAGATTCTTCAGGCAGTGTAACAGGTTTGCTTTGTTGTAAATTCGAATAAATAGCAAACAAAAGAAAAATAAATTAATTTTCATTTGTTGGTGTGATTTCGTAGAAATCCAATTTGAAATTACTATAGTTTTGAAGAGCAAAGGGGAGATACTTCAACAATAATATACTTTTTACAGCACTCGCGTTAAAATTACAAGAGGTTAATTGTTTGTATTGTTCTGCAAAGGATTAAATTTCAGAGATTTTCGTTATTGGAGTGCTGTGTTGGATCTGGATTTTTCGTCCAGTGCTTAGAAAATTAATATAAAAAACTCTTTACTTAATGAATTAAAGGTAGGGAAATTGAATTGGTAATTTTTAATTGTTTATACAGATTAAACAAAAGGTAATTGTTGTTGCATCTTTACAAGTATTAGACGCTTCGTTTTCCAGATATCCGCCGTTTTGGTTTTTGAAGGTTAATGCAGGTTGAAAGGGATTAAAATATATAAAGTAAATTAAAATTGCTTTTGAGTTTAATTTTTTTTAAATTAAAATATTGTTATATTTCATACAATTTTAAAATGGCAGCCAAAACGCCTGTTTCTAATTTTGCATGAAAAACATTTTTTTTTTTAATGAAACTGAATCGCAATGAGAAAATAACTAAATACGTGTTATTTTACTTGAGAATAAGTACTGACTTTAATATTTTCTATTTCTGTAGCATTACAGAGTCGTAATTCAGAATTAGAGTTATATTCGTTTAATCTCAAAAACCCCTAGTCCAATAGTAATTTTCATTTAGCTTTATACATTATGAAAGTTGCGAGTACGTAGTTTTAAAGTTGTCTTTATACTTTACATTAAATATTTATGATTTTACTTTTATTTTTAAATTTCAAGTTGGTAACAGATTTTAAAAACAAATACGAATAATTTGCAGGGTACGTACAATTAAACCTTGAGTACATAAGTTTGATTTGGCAATTAGAGCGAACTGATCCTTAAGACATGCTCATAGTACATATTTTGTGAATAGAATGTTTTTCTCGTTCAAGATATCGATAAAGCAATTTACAGAAGGAATTTTTAATATATTTCTAGATAGTGTTAGGTTTACTGATAGTTCTTTGTACAAAATCGACATATTATATTTAGCCCAAACTGTTTCACGATACATATGGTAAGTGTGACGCTTGTTTATAAATATGTATAAATATAATAAATAATAACATACAATTATCTTAACCCTTTAACTTGTATTTTGATGAAATCCGTGGGCTTAGGATAAGCAGGCCTAAATAATAAAGTAACTAAAAACAATGCTATTGTTGCTAGTTTTTAAAGCCACCACAAACTGTAATAATAAAATAAATACATTTGATAGTGTCGAATACATTATTTCTCAGGTCAATACAATCTGGATTATTTCCAGGGCAGAAACCAGAGAACAAAACAAGAACCAGTTAAAGGTCATATCGGGACATACCTTCTTGTTGTCGTAGAATTTCACCTTATGTATGACTTGGAAGTGGGACTAAGTAAAACCAGACCTCTTGAGATATCTTCCTAATATTCTCCTTACCTTAAAGGGTAAACGAAATATGTTTACAGATAAGTAACGTGTAAAATAATCAAGTTAATTAACTATTTTATATCAGAAGAAAATTTACTTCTCCAAACAGAATGTGAATACTTCAAAACGATTCAAAGCATAATATAATTGCTTCATTGAAATATAACAAACTATCAACTTTATTAATACTATAGAAAAAATTAAACTAGCAAATTTTAATTATTTTTGTAAGTCACATTGTGTTGCTTTTACAACATTGCAAATTATAAGTTCTAGGCTATTAGAGATATTTGATATTTTGTTAATCAAATCACAAAAAAATAACTGTTTTGTTGTATACAATATTTGTTTCATAATGTTTAAACTTATATTGATTTATTTTTAACGTTTTTGTATTCTTAGACCTTTGGACACATTTTATTTTTATTTTTACAATATGAATAAACAATACTCGTGTTATCCAAAAACGAATTGTTACAAAAACTCTCATTTTACAAAATAGTTACAACCAACCTTTGTCGAATGAGAAACTGTAAACCTTTTATCACGAAGCTTTGAGCTTACAGATTCATTGCATTGAGTTAATGTGGTTGTTTTATGTCTTATGAAGAGTATTAATCAAGTTAATACTTTATCGACATATTGATTGTGCACTCTTAAAAACTAAAGAGACGAACTCATAATAATAATAAAATAAATAAACTTGAAGAAATCTCATTTCCGAAATGCAAATAATTTTGCATGAGCAGAAAAAAATAATGAAATTAAAAAACAAACACACATTTTTTGTAATTTCTACAATTTTATTTTTGAGGTTTGCCGACTATGATTTCGCCAGTGACGGTATTGACGAGGCACCTTATACAGACTAAAGAATATTAGAAAAACAAGCGTGTTTAAACATAGAATAGTTACTCTCAACAAAGAAAAATGAAAGGGAGTGGAAGGGGGTCGTGTGGTACCTATGATCACAATGGGTTTAATAGAGGCGAGTTTGGACGAAACTTCTACCAGATCTTTAAGTACAAGGCTAGCATCTTTACAAAACAAAAATAAAATTGTAGAAGTTACAAAAAAGTTGTGTTTGTTTTCAATTGAAAATTTAGTTTTACAAGTACCTTTGGTCATCAGTAGCAATCGTATAGAAATAAATAATTATTACAACTTAAATTAATACAGTATTTAGTTTGTTGAAATATTACAGACGAGGACGAATTTTTAGTGTTTAAATAAATACATCTAACTTTTACCATGTACAGTCACATATTTCACTCATACGAAATATTCAGAAAATATTTAATTTGAAGTTGTAAAACTTTATAACTCAGAAAAGACACAAGTTTTCATATGACAAGTTACATTTTTCATGAACGTTTAAGTATCCCAACATGTACTTACAAAAATAGTAAAAGAAGCATGCACTGTACACGCAATTGTTTTTAAAATATGAAAGAGTAGCTTAAACTTTAGGATGTTTAATTTGGGTCCCCATAAAACCAGTTGTACAATACTTTGAAGTGTTTTTAAGATCCTTATTTCAGGGCATAATTTTTTTTATCTTTTAGTTAATTTTTATTTTTAAATAGTTTTCAAAATATTCTCAGAAATGCTGCTAAGGAGTTTATTTTTTATAAAATGGTCGAAAGTACTGTTGTGAAATAAATAAATAATATACTTTAAAGAAATCTATATCGGATCAAAATTCCTGTAAAAGATGATGAAAATATGTGTTATAAAAGTAGTGATAAATTGAAAGTACTACGTTTGGGAGCTTTCACCTCGTTTCACAGGTCATCAAGTACAAAACAAACAAAAAGCAAAGTGAACAAGTTTTTCGTGGTGTATATTGTCGGGCATTATGGTTTAGGAAACCTGATAAAGATTCTATCTGTCAGGTTTCAGAATGGCTCGATAATACGCGTATTCAGTATAAATGACGTAAGAAGTTGAGGAGTTAAGAAGTTAAGTGAAGGAGTTAAGAAGGGAAGTTCATCCTGGGGGACTAGCCTTCAGATAACGAACGAGGTAGAGTGCTGTAGTGATCAGCCGGCAGACCACTCATATATATTAAAGTTCGTCCTGGAGGGATCATCCTTCAGATAACGAATTAGGTAGAGTGCTGTAGGGATCAGGTGGTAGACCTCTCAGAGATATTAAAGTTCGTCCTGGAGGGATTAGCCTTTAGACAACAAACGAGGTAGAGTGCTGTCGGGATCAGCTGGCAGACTTCTCAGAGATATGAAAGTTCGCTCTGGAGGGATCAGCCTTCAGATAACGAACGAGGTAGAGTGCTGTAGGGATCAGCCGGCAGACATCTCAGACATATTAAAGTTCGTCCTGGAGGAATTAGCCTTCAGATATCGAACGAGATAGAGTGCTGTAGGGATCAGCTGGCAGACCTCTCAGAGATATTAAAGTTCGTCCTGGAGGGATCAGCCTTCATACAACGAACGAGGTAGAGTGCTGTAGGGATCAGCCAGCAGACCACTTACAGATATTAAAGTTCGCCCTGGAGGGATCAGTCTTTAGACAACGAACGAGGTAGAGCGCTGTCGGGATCAGCCGGCAGACCTCTCAGAGATATTAAAGTTCGCTCTGGAGGGATCAGCTTCCAGATAATGAATGAGGTAGCCATTGCTGTCTGGATCAAGCGGCAGACTGCGGAAAATTGTAGTTAGAAAAAGGAAATTAGAAAACGTGGAGTGAATATGAGATAGTCAGCGAGAGGGGGGAGAGAGAGGGAGAGAGAGGTGAACAAACTCTGTAGAACAAAATGAACTCCGAGTGAACGAAGCCAGTATTTGTATTACAGCTGGAGTGGCGTGCTTAAATAAGGTTTACAAAACACTTAAAATTGTATAAACAATTGAAGTTACCCTGGATTATGACTTAGGTGTAGCGTGTCGCTGCATACTTCCGCATTAGTCGATGCTAGTTGATTGCTTCGTTTTTTGTCGGTCTGAACTGATATTGTCTTCCGAAGTTAGGTTCATATCAGTTAGTTCTTGAAATTTTTTGGTTAACTTAAATTTTGCCTTTGTTTGGCTGCTGGTGTTGCTCCGTGGCTTCTTAGGAGTCGGCGTATATTCTATTTTAATGAAACTTTTCTGTTTGGAATGTATGGTCAGTCCTAAACGGGAGCTACAATCTGTACGTCCTGTGGTATTGTGAACCCACCAAACGCTGTAATATTTTCTCCGGGTCTTGGTCGAATAGCAACAAATCAATTATCGTTACTCAATGAAGGGTTTGGCTTGAATCTGCTTGGATGTCATATTTGTTGTAAATGTAACTCATGCCCAAAGTCGTATTTTATATGGGACATTTTGTTTGCTTTAGATTTTTCGATTTATTCTAACAGAAAATGGACTGGTATTTGAACAATGCGTTCGAACTTAGTCTTATAATAGCTTTTTGCGCATCTTGTGTTGTAGAATGAGGTTTAGTTAGGTCGGAAATGAGCTTTGTAAATTGGCTGGTACCAAGTAACGAGTTTGTTTAGCCCGCTTGTCATTGCTTTTTGCAGGATGTAGACAGGTTTAACTCTATTTAGTGACGCTGTCAGGCTATTGAAGCAGTATTGTCTTCTTATCCCGGTTTATTACTTTAAAAAGAGGTTTGAATTGTGATTGTAAAGTTCGTGAACTTCGTGTTAAATCTTTGGTTACAAAGGGTTTCCGCTGTGTTGCCTCCTTCTGCTCACGTTTTATCTATGCCATGGCTTGTCTTAATGGCTACAAATATGAATCATTATTGTTTATATTTTTTTGCGGGGGCTAAATATTCGCCTGGTAACGTTAAAAATTGTCCATATAATAACTTTGCGGCTATAGTATTTTAGTCTTGACGTAATAGTCCAATCTAATTAGCTCTGAAATATATTGGTTTCAGAAAAAATGGACACAGCGCTGAATGATTTTAACCGTTTCAGGACCAATCCTTCTACTTGACAGTAAGGTCAATATTAATCAATCAATCAATCTACAATTCCAACAGTCGATTAGTGGTTAACTGTAATACGGGTTGCAATTTTAGGTGTGAAAAGGGGAAACTTTTTAATCAAGCCCAAAAAAATATTTATTGATGAAAAGCTGATGAAAATTAAAAAAGTATGAAAGTTTCACATTCAAAATATGTTTATATAACCTCAAAATTGCGAGTTAAAATTAATATTTTTCTTTGACACAGAGGCTATAAATTTTAAGCCATTTGGTATTTCAATGACCTACACCATTTTTATTTCTTTTTTTTTAGTTTTTGTAAAAGTGAGGTCAAATTAAAAAACTAAAATCTTGAATTTTGCCAAAAATTCAAATTTTGTATACTTTGTCAAATTGCATGTTATCGATGGATAAATTTTGTTTAAGTTCTTCATAGTAGGTAAATTCTTGGCAAAGTAGTAGAGTCAGAATAATTTTGTTTGCTGTTTCAACAAAAATTAGTATTTTTTATTATTATTAAATACGTCCACGGTTTTTGAAATTAGAGGTGAACATTTTCCAAAGTGGTGTTGAATAGTTGAACTTATCGAAATATTATGGATAATAACGTAACCCATAATATAGTTTTGAAAAAAGATAAGGTATTCGGAAAATTCAATGTAACAAAATTTAGGTATATTCCATTTTACAATTTACAGAAATATTTATATTACAGTAATATTTATCCCATTCCACAGGTTGAACTGGATTAAACTGAAATTACTTGCTCTTAAAATATGTTTTGTAATAAATATTATAAGTCTTTGAAATGAAATAATGAGTCAGAGGACAAGATCCAAGGCCAAAAGAGAAAGCCGTACTTACATGTTTTAACTAACACATCTCGTGAATTGACAAGTATTAAATAATACAATGTGTTCTTATTTTATACAAAATTATTAATTATTTTATGTAAAAATATTACAAAAGCTGTTGAATAAAATAAACTCCAAAAATAACGTCTAACGTAGTTATATTGTAAAAGTTGCATAGCATAAATTTTGAAAAAATATGTCTAATTAACTAGAGATTTTGAGGTTATGTAAAAATAGGTTAAATGAGAAAGATACTTAATTTTTCATATTCTACAGCTTTGCAGCGATACATATTTTTAGGGGGTTGATTGAAAGAGTTACCTCTTTTCACTCCTACCATTTCAACCCTTATTATCGCACATCCCTAATCGACTGTATCAATTCTAGTTTGATTGATCTTGAACCTGTTAAAATATTTCAGATCGAATGAGAACTTTTTTGATTTTTTACAAAAGAAAACTTAATTTGATTAGAAGATAAGTAAAGTGTTTAATACCGTGTAATATTTAGTTTATATTTTTTCCTTGTGGGAGTGTTACACAAAGTATCCCAAAATATTTAAAGAAGATGTGTATATATGATTAAGGCCTAGTCTACGTTAATTATTGTATGACCCCATATGTGACATCTTTGGTGATTGTTAATAAAGTAAGTGTCCGTTAAAACTTAACCGATTATAGTTTATTTTAACAAAATCGGTGTAGAGGTAAGAACATTTTTTTGTACAATAGTTCTAATTTGACGATTTAAATTATTTTGGCGGAGTTGAAAACTCCATGCATTTTGAATATACATGTATTTGAAAATAGTTCCCAAAAATCCAAATTTCCAGAAATATTTCACTAAAAACTAAAAAATTAATTAATTAGGTAAGTTAGGGTTTTCAGACTAGATTTGTTATATCTACGTGGTTTGAAAATTATTGTATTCAGTTATATATTCAATTCATACTTCCTCTAGAAATAATGCATTTGAACAACACCAAATTAAAAAAAATATATAATAAAGTAATGGTGAACTCTAGAAATAGGCGTTAGAAAACGTGTTGTTTTCATACAAAAGAAATAATATGTAGTTCTGCAATGTAAACAATGTTTAGCCTGTACCATATCAAACAATCTACAAATATGTAACCAATATAATTTTTGTCTGTGTATTTCAGGAAATAAATGCTTACTAATTTACTTTAGGTTTATACCTGCACACCAGAATGAAACAATTTGGTGTAACAACAGTTTCCAAAAATTAAATTTCAACTAAAAAAAATCTTCTGTAATAACTAAAAATGTGTGTAGTAGAATATGGATTTTTAAAATTATTTCCCTAACAATAATATTGTTGGAGTAAAGTTGTAATTGCAAAGCACGCCAGAGTACAAGCATATTTGGGTTCAAAGACTTTTAAGTAATCTTATTTGAACTATTTATTCAAATAAATCTTTACTGATCATCTTCACTTACATCGTTGTTATCCAAACACGTTCCACAGTAATTTCAAATTCATCTCCAACGTAGCACGTAGCCAAGATGGTACAGTCTCGACAGAACGTGCCTTCATGACATCTCACAATTAAAGAGAATAAGTCATGGTTGTTGATTTAATTAATTTGAACGTTGTTTATGTATGCTTACAAATACAAAATAAAATGAACAACACATTTATCCTGGAATTACCAGTGCGTTATGTCACTAAAAGTTTCGCATTTAAGAGCTTTTTTCGTGGAACACTTCATTTTGTTATGTTTTTCTGCTAACTCTAAATATTACCTTCTAAACATTCTAAAAAAATAGTCTATGGAGGATATGTAATTTGTTTAAAACCCTGCAAAGTATTTTGGAAAGCTTGTCATTATATTGCAGATACTCAATACTACATTTTTATTCTGAGCTTTGTTGTAAACTGTTTATTAGTTGGACTTATAAATCGTTTTTGATCAATATCAATAAATGTGTTTCCATTAAGATTTATTGACAATCAATAGGCCTGTATATTTGTTTATAAATCCTACCTTCCTGGACCATTAATACATATGAATAGTAGTACTATCTTTCAAATTGTACTTTATACTCCATTAACTCTTCCTTAAAATCTGGCTGTAGTTTCGACATTACAATGTCAACCACGAAGACTAACACTTTATTACATGTAGCACACAATAGAATCACAAGATACACAAGTTCACTAATACAGGATATTCCTTTAAAACACACGACATAACGTCGCACACAAGTACTTGTAGGTTGTCACATGGCTGTCATAGACAAGCAATGAATCAACTTGAGGCGAGTGTCATTAGTTGTAACGTGGGTTGCATAGACCATAGGAGATTTGAGTTTTACTAGACTTTCAAATATAGCATTGGACCTAAACTGCGACTTAGTATTTTGTACAGCTTTGTAAATATGCTAAACTGCGTTTTGACAGCTTTGTAAATATGAAACTGTTCCAATACCTCCATTTTTCTGCCTGTTGTAAATTTCACCAATATTTCCATAGCAGTATTATTAATTTATACTTTTTTGCAAGTGATTTGATTAGACCAAAAGCTCAGCAGTATATGGAAGTTTGGTGAATGGTATGTTTTGGTAAGTGTTCTTTGTACCTTTCCTTGAATGTGATTCCCGTTTGACCGATGTAAAACATGTCACATTCTTCACAATATAGCTTATTATGTACAACACTATTTATAAAGGTATCCTTTGTTTTAGGTGTATTATGTAAAATGATTTCCAAGCTGTTACTGTTTTTTATACGCTATGGAATAGTTATGTTTATTAAAATGTTATCAAACATGAAATGAAAATGTCTGCTATACTCCATGGTGACATACTTCTTTTCAGATTTGGAATGTTTGGTGTGTTTGTAAAATTATTATTATGCGATTGTTATAGCTATTCTTCGAAGAAATGTATTTAATGGTATTTAGCTAAATGGAAAAAAAATTATATTTGAGAGTGACAATCGGACATTCAGAAGTCTATGTATCAAATGTTGGAATGCAGTTACTTTGTGAGAGGATGGATGATTGGAATGGTCAAATCAGTCTATGTTGGTTTTCTGTAGATATTGAAACTGTGTACATCATTGAGGTTAGATATGGATAAATCAAGAAAATTTAACGTTTTGTTCTCATGAATTTAGTGTGTGAACTTCATTATGCTATGTAGGTTATTTAAATGTTTAGTGAACAATTAGTTATATCTATCTACTGTTCCTAGTGTAGAGATAAATTAATTATGTCGTTTACAAGTCATATCTATCGATTTAATACTAATTGCTAATCGCAACTCATCATTGGGTATGTAATAGTTTTGTTTCCTTTTTAAGACATTACTCAAATTTTTATTGGTTAATGTGTGGACTTCTTTCTGCAAGTTTGTGGGTAAAATATGAATAGTGGTTTCAATGTTGATAATTTCACTGATAAAAGTTGTGTAGAGCTTTCAAGGAAAGGTACAAAAAACATTTACCAAAACATTTTCCCTTCACCAAACTTGCAAATATTATGCTCATCATTTGGTCGAATCAAATCACTTGCCACAACGTATTGCACCAGTTTTATATTGACAAAGCTATGAAAACGATACCAATTACCATCCTAAATGTTCAGACGCAATTTTGGTACAATACTATAATATTTAAAATTCTAGTAAAACTAAAATCTCCTAAAGATTATGCTACCACTCAAATTAGTTGATTGCGTTTCCGTGACAACCTACAAGTACTTTATGTGCGGAATTATGTCGTGTGTTTTAAAGAAATGTTTTAACTATCCTTTATTGGTGAACTTTTGTATCTTGTGTTGTCATAGTGTGTTGCATATAATAAAGTGTTCGTCTTCGTGAATGACATAGTAATGTCGAAACTATAGTCAGACTTTAAGAAAGAGAACAAGGAGGATAAAGGACAATTAAATTTGAATGTTAGTATTGCTATTCTTCAATAGGCCTAATTTAAGTTACCACATATCGAAAGCCTCAATTAAAAAAAAATATATATATTATATATATGTAAATTTCAATTGCCTAAAACAAATTAAATTGAACAATACATAGAGGTCAAATGACCATTCAACTTAAGGGGGCACTCCACCTTAATATTGATAAAAATGACAATATAAATAAAAATTTTTCACCTAATTTTATTCTCTGTGATTTTCTGAACAATTTGATATATAATAGATATAGATAATATGCATATAATTATTTTATTTTTTCTAAAAACTAAACGCTTACACATATTTCAGGCATAGAGATGTATATTCTCCAAATAACTGAGTCTTTTTCTAGGCCGTTTTCCGAAAGTTTTGTTTTCACACGTTTTCATTTACTGTGGCAGACATAACTCAAGTTGTGTTTGAGATAGCCTCAATATTTTTTTTAAATTTTGAAGAGGGCATTTCATTGTACAACCAGTAGTCTGGATATACATTAGTTCCTATAATAATGATTTTAAGAAATGATTAAAAAAAGGGTTTACTAACATTTTTTTATAACAAAATTAATTAAATAACATATTTTTTACAGAAATATTTTATATAATTTAATATCCATACTACAGTTTGTAGAATGGAATGCCCTTTTTCAAAATAAAAACAAAAATATGAGACTATCTGAAATACAACTTGAGTTATGTCTGCCACAGTAAAGCCTAGTTAAATCTAGGGCGGGAGTGGGTGGGGCCCAAAACTTATGAAAAAGTCACTATAACCAACACTCATATGTAAAACATAAAATAATTAGGATTGCTTTAAAAATAAAACCTTTTTTTTATGGTGGAGTGCCCCCTATAAGTCATAAAACAAAACTCTTTTAAAGATCTGAAGTGTATGAAACAATTGGAAAGTAAGAAATAATTCTTTACAAACTAATTTGCCTTCACTAGGGGAATCTCATTTCACTTTCAGAAAGATAAACTTAAAACAAGACTTATATTGACCTTCGAATTTTATAGTAAGTAAATCTAACTGCTAGTACTTTAGACTCGGATTTTTAAACTTTAATTATTTGGTTTTATTTGAAAGAGAAACAGCGAATATTGTCTTTTAAAACATTAGCCCCTTCTCAGTCCTTGCAGGATATGTAACGGATGTATCCTATAACTCGTATGTTTATTATAATAAAACATTGGGCTCCTTTCTTTACAGGTCTAGTTCCACATTTTAAATGTATCACATGTCAAATCTGGATTTTACACATACATTTTTGTCTGTTTCGATTTACTTGAAATTCGCTTAGCAATAATTCTTTCTTTTCAGTTTCACTAGCGTTAGTTAATAAAGCCTCAACTAGTTAGCAATAACATAATGTTTCCAATGGAAAACAAGCGCCTACCTTTGTCATCGAATTACAAATTTTCTATGAATGTATTAAAAATATTTTGTGTGAAATGTTTTTATTTTGCTTAGTACTGCAGGACGTTTCATGTTTAGTCATCATTTCTGAACACATTGAGTAAATATAGGTATAGACACCACCTTTCTATTAACATATGATACACTCAGTCGAAATATACGTATTAAAATTACGTCACGTTGAATGTTAATTAGGAACTATTCCTAAGGTTTTAGACTGTTTTGTTGATATTATATTAAATAGAGCAGTTAATTAATAGAAACTTTTATTTGTAGAGTACACTTTTAACAGACGAATAAAGCAGAAATAAAAATATTCGTCAGTGTTTCTCTAAACAGCACAACATGGTGAGGTAAGAATAATTTATAAGATACATTTTAGAGATAAATTTTCAACTCAATCTCTCATTACTACTTGGTGAAGGCGTGTGATAAAGATTTAGAGTTTGATATCAGTTTTGTTTGCATTCAACTATCCTTATCTGAAGCAAAAAACTCATTTCCAACGCCTCCAAGTTTAGTAAATACGTGGTTTCTCAATATACTCACTTTAAATTTACTTTTCTCTTGTTTGTTGATCTTAAGTTATTATTGTCTCCACGACTTGATTTTCATATAAATGCCAAACGCCCTTACAACACTTGTAATAATACACATACGTAGACGTTATTATATTGTTTACTAAATTAATTTAAAGTTATATTTCTAATAATATATTTTAACAATATATTTAAGAGAAAATATGTATCTGTTCTATCACAACTATTTTAAATATATTAATAGTTACATCACATTTTGATTACAAATTTGTCTGTAAATCCTTTTAAACCAAATATTTATATAATATTGTGGCAGTTCTTTGTTACTTAATTAAAAATTAAATTAAATTTTTAATTACCGTTTTGATAAATTTTTATTTATATAACGGTATATATATACAGGGTGATTTTTAAGTATGGAAACGGCTTTATATTGCGCAACTGGGACGTTCTTGGCGGTAGAAACTTATGCTAACCTGTACAGTTTTTAAAATCCTACTTTTTGCTGGTTTTGAAATTTTTGTCCGTCATCTTGGTTCCGCCATATTGGATTTAACTTTATTATTTTAAATGAGATGATGGTCATATGACACATCACCTCAATGTGAAATTTCAAAAGAAAAACAATGGCGCAAACCGTTTTTTGATAGATGCTTTCGTTGTAGAGTTATTAGCATTCAAAGTTGCAGTTTTGGGAAAATTGTGTTCACAATAAAATTAGGTAGAACGCACTGCACTAACCAATTTTACATTTTTTATTCATGAAGTACCTAAAAAACTAAATTTAAA